>JAZAYU010000020.1:8755793-9013160 GCA_038501625.1 Corbicula japonica | reverse complement strand
ATTTCTTTAGCAAAAGTCTACCTCCACACTGACGTAGAAACAGTATTAAATGTAGCCAAAATGTCATCTTATTATGAAGGTCAGGTTCCAAAATGTCGTTAAAATTCGTGCAACAATGAGCCAGAAAATCCCACGTGTTTCAGTTTTCCTATCGCATCACTTGCATCTGTCCCTTCTATAATGTCTCTTCCTTCGCCCCAGACATTGTCTCCTGGTAACAAGTAGACAACTGTTGTCACCCCACCCAAATCCCAGCCATTATTATTTCCCGCCCATGCGTACTCTACTGTTTCGTCATTAACCTTGAGATGAAGGGCTCCGGCTTTGTTGATGTTTCCCATTTTCATAGAGAACAGATATGTTCCGTTGCAGGGAGCTGTGAAGACACCATGATACGGATGAAATGCCTTCCCAATATTCAGTTCCACATAGTCATAGATGATTGTTTGGCCTGGTTGAACTTTGCCCAGATTTTTGGTCAGTGTTACTCGAAATGCAACGTGCCGACATTCAGCATTAGCCCTAGCTCCAAGAAAAGATAATATTGAGCTAAAATATTAAACGTACATGTATGTCTATTCAAAGGGAATTTCGTATGACCAATTGATATTTGACAGTATTTTCACTTTGTATACATTGTACATGTTATCGATCTGGGTTTTTGAATATTTTCCTTGAAATACTAAATCTAGAAAACTTCCGGTTTTTGGCATGGAATACATATTTCCACTTAACAAATTTTCTAATTATACTCCTTCATACTGGTGCATAACTGGTTTGATAATTGAGCCATTTCTCTAAAACTTCCAATAAAACATGCAATAAACTAACTGATTTACAAGTAAAACGTTATAGTTCTCAATCAATACTGATATCGTTTCATCCCTCAGGGATTGTATTTTACAGTCATTTTTCACTCACACCCCTACTCATCCATTGCCTGGGGATGCTGTGTTTTCTGAGTGTGGCGATTACTGCTATGCATATTTTTTTAATCACAGTTTTTGTCTATGTTGTGTGGCGGCCGTGAAACTTCGCCCCGTACTTTCAATTAATACTGTGACCGTTTCTTCCCGAAGAAATTACATTTTACAGTCATTCTCACACCCTCCTTACTTACTCACTGCATGGGGAGGCTGAGTTTTCTGTGTGTGGCGATTCCTGACATGCATTTGTCACTTGTCAAAAGATTTTTAGGATTTTAAGCGTATATATTTTTGTTGAGCCGATAAGTGGTTTGGAGTGGTTTTACCAAGACAACTTGTATTTGTTTTGTGATATGATAACCTGTTGGGGCAAGTGTGAGGTTGGTGCACCCTAGAACCTTGTTTAACCCCCCCCCCCCCCCCCCCAGTAGCAATTTGATTTACAACTGACCGTTCCAAGGCGGTAACCCCTCGGGTTCTCATTTTTGTTAATTGTGAGTGATGTCTCTTTTGAAACTGATCATTTTATTAACCATGCTCTCTCTCCCTCTCTTCTTCTTGACTGTGTGGGAAGGCTGTTTTTCTGAATGTGGCGATTCCTGATATGCATATTTCACCTTTGTAAATCATGAACGTTAGAATATTTCAAGATTAAAATGAGTGAACATTGCTTCTTTTACGCTGTCGCTAACAATTATTATGTTTTTTGGTAGTGACACCTACAGGGTGGCTATACCACGTTTTTTTAGAATGTCGTGCACCTATTTATATCGGAAAAATCACTCGCTTGATATGGGTTATTTTCTTATTTCTCAGCGATTTTTGAATCGAATTTCATCAGATGAAGAGCTACTGTTAAACCCTTTAACCCATTTAAAAACCATTTTAATCAAGACTTAACCTCTAGTATCAGTCTGCTACCGTTTTCTCTTTCATTTAAAGTCCTAATTCAAACAAAATTTGTCTTTTTACGCTGACCATTTATGAAATATCGACCTAACTTTGAGCAAATGAAATTGCTTGCCTTACTATTCATTCCACGGTAAAAATGTTAACGTTCAATTTAACTATATTAACTTTACTTACAACAATAATACCTACTGTGATTTGAATATAATACATTTTAAAAAGTTTTTTCCATTAAAATGTCAAAATGATCATCAAAGACAGATTTCCCCTAATTTATTTCCCTGTTCTCTTTTGTTTCCAGGCTAACGTTTACAAACATTCAAAGTTCTTCAAACTCTGGTGCGCGCTAACATGTAAACATGTTGAAGTTTTTGTTACGGGAAAACGATTATTGTGTTTAGAGCGATTCAATTTTTTTTAATTTTAAGTCACGTTTATCTTAATTTGAAAACAATTAAATATAAACAGATCAATCAGGATATATCATGGTTATCATTAAACACGTGGTATTGTGTGAAAATATTCCAAAACATATTTTTATACAAAACATATATTAACAAAGTAATATTATAGTTTTTGGATTTTGAATAGAAACACTTTTCTTTCAAAACTCGATCTCCTGGTAGAAACTTATCTTAGTTGAATAACATCGTAAATCATTAAATCAATTTTCAGAAAAAATGTATAGAAGGGTCACTTTTAAGCTTCTGTAGTAATATTATATATGTTACATGTTATTAGATAAAATCATTTTAAATAAATGATATCAAACCTGATAGAGCGCTCTCTAACTCCGCTAGTTTGCTTTCTAACGTTGCTAGTTTAGCCTCCTGATTTGCCAACTTTTGAAATGTGCTAAAGATCTCCTCACAAACGCGATGTTTCGGTTCTTGGCTCAAAACACATGACGTGAATATACAAGCCACGATAACTGCAACGCACTACATCTTTGCTGGTTGTTAAATGGTAGGCGATCATATCACACGCTGTATATACGCAACGATGTTAAGGTACTGACTGATAGCCTGACTCATATACCGGTATTTCAAACGTGATCAGACATAAAATTATAACTGATCAGATATAGTTTTAAGGTTTTTAAACACTGTTCTGAATAGTATGTTGCATATATTCTGAAAATCACTCAAATCAAAAGATGAACAAACGTGAATTGCACACATTAACACTAATAAAGAATATAAAAGCAAAAGTAACGTGTGCAAAGGCTGATCACTATATTCTTACTACAATATGTCGTTGAGATAATATTGAAAGGAAAACTTCAAGCCAACTTCAGGAAATTTGAAAAAGACTCTTATCGTTTCGGTTTTAAGGGCAAATAATTTTGACTTTTTTATTTTCAAAACACGACAATTATTCTCACATGCAGACCAATGAAAGTGAAGAAATACAGTGTCATGTGACATAAATTAAGTTTGGAGTACTCAAGTTATTTGTCTGCTGTGCTCACATAGAACAAGCACACACAAAAAGGAAATACCGTTTGCACGAGAACTCTCGAATCGCTGTTTAAAACATCAAGACAAATGATACAGATATTGCGTAAACATGTCTAAAATATGTTGCGGTCATCTGTCAAAATAATGTCAGGAATTCTAAGTAGTAGTTTTGAACTTTAAACCGAAAGTAGACTTTTAAACACCTGTTACTGTCGTGCATCAAAGGAGATTAGCATCAACTGTAGCTCGGTTAATCACCAGACATGCAAAGCGTTGTAGAATATCATGTTGGTACATGTAACCTTTCTTTCTGAATTTACACACGGTTTTCACGAACAAAGAGGAGAAATTAGCATGGCATATTTTTTAGTTTATAAATTAAGTATGCATAAAAAACTGGCTGTGAAACATTTTGTTGCAATAGTGATTTTAAAAATACACCCGTATTTTTAATTTAATCTGGGTATCAGCGATAAACTTGCAAAGAGTTTTCCTTAATTTATGGCACCGACAACTATGTTTTAAAAGTATTTCTGGTATGCAATATTACGTTGGTTGACGCCCTATGCTTATTACTAGCGATAAAGGTTTTATTTTCTCTTGCAAACGTTTCAGTGAGAGTGGTGAGCTTGTATATTATTAAATTATAAAGAAGTTATGTATACAATGTGGGGAAATCATAAGCTGATAACGAGAACGCCTGTTTAAATTTGAGTATAAAAGATCTTCAAAATTTAACTTTACTAAGAGATAGTACGGGGAGACGTTTTACGGCCGCAACACAACACTGACAAAACAAATGTATGTGGAGTAACAATATGTTTATAGTCAGCGTATAAGCATTTGTGCTATTAAGCTTTTCCATTTTCAAATCGAAATAATCTGTATCTGTCAAACTACAATTATACAATTATTTCAATCCGTACACAAAACAAGTTATGAGTCAGAATTCTGAAGAAATTTTTAATGAAATATTTCTAAAGTGATAAAATGTTTGAAAAAATTATTTGGTAATCATGCATTGCAAATCAAATGTGAATCATGCTGTCTTGTCAATATTTATCATGTAAGTTCATGTACAGTTTTTTTCAGTCATTACATGCATATAATTTCACCTTCATTTTGTTTCATATACAAAACAAGTTTAATTTGAAATAAACATACTGCTAAAATCAGTATTTGAATTATTCCTTTTGCTTTTTGTCTTTGGATGTCACGCCTACTTTTTATACTTTAAATAATCGCTAACGAACTATTTATGTTTGCAAATAGTATACTTTGAGTCGACAACCTACTGCGAGTAACAACATAAAGTAGATATTTAAAGTGCCTAATACATTCGTCATTGCACTGTTATCGCTTAAATGAAAATTAGTTAGAAATCACTTGGAGTTACACACAATTTTAGGAAACAACCTTCACTTCGCCCATAATTCTCAACAACGTATGGAAAAGAAAATACAAAAGCATTGATGATTTAATTAATCTAACTCTGACAACCAGCAGCGTTCGTAGACTGCTTACAACAGTTATAGTTGCAGAACGATTTTGTGAAAAAAATGTATCGTAGTAATCGATATATTGTGTAAAAATGTATCGTAGTAATCGATATATTGTGTAAATCCGGAGCATAATCAGTAAGATCACGATGGAAAGATTAAAAGAAAGTTATTAAGCGCCTAGTTCTTGCTTATGAATTCTCGAAAGCCTTCATTATATCTTAAATGTTTGTGATAGTCGCGCGACAATGTTAAAGTAGGTAATCACCCGGCATGCAGGGTTGCAGTGATAACATTTCATTTTTGATTAAAATCAAGTAATCAAGATCAACGAGATCATATCTTAGTGGTGTCACTATTGACAAACTAAATAGTATATGCGTGTTACAAGTGAATATGGTTGTAGATTATAAGTAATTCGAAGAAAATGGAAACGTTTTCTTGCTTTATGTCTTCAACTTTGGACTGTTTCGGATATAATTATGATATTATTCAACGGAGAATTCAGTTTATAAAAGGATATAGCAGGATACGTAATCTTAAAATGGCATTGTTACCAATTGGATACATCACGGTTGGAAGTAAAGGAGAGGGGATTGTAAGCGCTTTCTCCTATTCAAGTGACAGTGATATGATGCAAATTCTAAAGGATGTCATATGTATTGAACAGGCACAGGATGACAATAACTTTCATATACTCGAATCGGACCTCACGGGCGACACATTTCCGGGATATACAAGAGTAGTTCGTCAAAATCACCACGAGGACTGGCGATCTTGCTCGTACGAGGACTTCCTCTCAAATGCGTTTAATTACGTTAGCGATATTCTCCTTTCTTTATCGGAATCCCAATATATTTCAGACACAGGAAGGGCTTACTTATCAAGTCAATTGTTAAAAAATACTTTTTACGCGAGATGTCCTCAATTCTTTTCTCATTTATTCGATACATTTACTTTGGAGTACAACGGTCCTGCATTTACATTAAGAGAGGAAACGAGTGACATTGATATGGTACCAGCTATTATTTATTTCGAAACCAGATATCTCAATAAATGGAAAACTCGGAGGCGGTTGTATAACTGGCCGACACCAGCGCTCATAACAGAAATTTCCACATCAGAAGGATATATTGTGCCTATTGGACCTAAAAGGTCAGACAACCAATACGTGGAATGGCGTATTTGTTTCACAACTTCAGAGCTAAAGTTAATCCAAAACATGAACAACGTTCAGTTGCAACTCTATGTGTTATTAAAGATGGTTAAAAAACATTTCCTTGCACATTTATGTAAGGGAATTACATCGTACGTCATCAAAAACATCGTGTTTTGGATTTCAGAGATAACCCCTACACGTCTGTTTACCCCGTCTAATTTAGTCAACTTGTTAAAGAGAAGTCTGAGGTTTCTGGCTTCTGTATCAGAAACAACCACTTACCGAACTATATGATTCCTGACAGGAATCTTTTACATGGAACATTAGCTGTTTTAGAAAGAACGCATGTTCTCCAAACTCTATCCGACATCTTACAAAACGTCGAAACGTTTCTTCTTGAAGTTCCAGAAATAGGAAAATTCATGTCTTATTCATATTGTCGTCCAGAACGCGTATCGTTGTACGGTCCGTGGAGGGACAATGTTGAAAAGCTTCTGATGGCATGGGTATGTCTAGAAGAGAAATGCTCACCTTTCAAAATACGTTTTAATGACAGCAACCCAGCAGAAAGAGCTGGAAGGTGTTTCAGTGACCCTGAATGATTACCGATAGTGATTAATTTGTTAAATCTTATTTTACCAGACTGGGTTTCCCTATTAGTGACACAGCGATATGATGAATTTATGAATATATACGAGAGAAACTATTCATTGCTCGAATTTGGTACACCAAAATGAAAAATAAGATAAATAAATAAGAAAAATAGAGAAACGAATATATTTATGAAAATTTGTATCAGTTTTCTCCCCAAAAAAGTATTTTTGATTATGAAATAAGTGTTTGAAAATGGAATTAAACAAAGAAGTTGCTACTTTGACAGGTTGCCCAAATGCATGAACATGCCTAGGCAATATTTTTCCATATACACACTTTAGGTTAAAATAAAATATGTATATTAATATATAAATTACATCAAATTAAAAACAATTAATATAAATATCAACACTACAGATAATTAATGAGATTAGAAATAAGTCTGATTTATTGTGCTTCATTTTATCTCACCTGTTTGTGATATTATCATCTATGACCAGTTTAGTTCCTTGTTTTTCACTTATATGTTAAATACTTTCTTTTCTTTAGATGGTTATTACTCTTTTCTTAAATGGTCATATAATGTACTGTGAATGCACTTACAGTCGTGAGCAAGGAAATTAGTGGTTTCTTTGAAACAATATTTTCTTCGTACTTATTTTCGTGCCTATAATTTTTATAAAAAATTACATTTGAATTCTATATGCGATGCAGATATTCCTAACATGCATATTTCACTTGATATTTCTTAATTGTGTGGTGTTTTTATTTTAGCTGATCGATCTGCATTGTACAATAGGTACCAAATAGTAATAATAATTATGGAATTCACAGTATAACTTACTTTCCAATCTTCTTGAGACCAGTCTCAAGTCTCAAATATCAGAATACTATCTTTTAATATTAGAAATAGCTATATGTGGTTTGTCTGTTCCTTTAAAGATATCCCCGAGTAGTTTGTGTTACTAACGCATTATCATTTATCACCATTTTAGTTCTATTATTACGTTCAAAGGTACCTGGCCACTACTGATTACCGTATAAGTGGTTATTTCTGTGGTGACTTTATTTCTGCTTTTTCGGCGGTTCAATAAATGATCGCAAATTTAAAATCCGCAGAATATTTATCCCTTAGTGAACTGATTTCGGTCATGGTTTGCGTTCTACATTTTATAAGTACATGATACTTATTACATGATATTTGAATAAAAATATTTTTTATTTTAGTGTGCTTGGATACTGTTGCATTTATCGGTACTCTTAAAGACAAGTTAATGAGGTTTTACTCTGATCATATTTTAAAGCAGTTCAAACCATGTCATTATATTACTGATTATATTATGCAAATAAAATATTCGTATATAACATAACATAACATATATTTTATTCGACATAAAATTGTATACATACAATTTATATTCAACATTTGGTCATATTTGAGAAAAGCAAAGCATAACACTAGTAAATATATTAATAGAAATGGTTCCTAACAATTAACAGAGAAGATTTAGCAAAATCATGAAAATTCATGAAACGTCTTTGTATTATGATTTTTTTATAATAAAGTGAATAGATGGTATATAAACATCTAAATGTAAAGTAAGTAAATATTGTCTTCAATTCTGAATAGATTTTAAGGTTTACCTCCCTTGCATTATTAAATAATCGGGTTAAAGCGAATATTTCACGACTCAGTACGCATGTACATGTATCAAAAATAAATAAAATAGTATTCCATTACATATATACAATGGTATCTGAATAGATTTTAAAGTTTATCTCCCTTGCATTATTAAATAATCAGGTTAAAGTGAATATTTCAGTATGAATGTATCAAAAATAAATAAAATAGTTTTCCATGACATATATACAGTGGTATCGGAAAATCATGAATATATCGCTTTTGTGTTCCCACAATATCGTGATTTTTTTAATATAGAAGTAAATATACACAACGATTTACATAATTACGCTTACATATACGGTAGGTCTAGATACGTAATATAAAGATTCCCTTGTGTTAGATAGACAAGGGTTTTCCATGTTATAAAAGAAGTTATGTATGTTTTACGTCACCGGACCAAACTTCGGACGGCCTTTTCGATAAAAGACCGTCTTATTGGTCTGTGTAAAGATTTAACCTGCTGCTGATCGAAGAGTTTTTCAAAACTAAAATATTTCTTACATATAACGTAGTATTAGCGAAACGTACCATTGTATTTATGTAAGACATTCGTAAATGGGAATTTCAACAAAATATAATATGCGTCCATCTGAACAAATGCTATATAGAACTTACAGCATTTTTGCACAGTTGACAGACATGGTTTAAATAGTGAGTTAAAAACTTTGTATTTATAACCTTTCTTTGAATGCATAATATAAGTAACTTGCAAGGTTATTTAATGTTTTGATATTTGTACTTGACATCAGCGCTTCAAACTTCTGTATTTTGGCCATCTACAAAAATATGGTTTGAAAAATTTTCTGCGTAAATCATACTATTTCAGACATACTTATAAAAAGTGATATTCTGTTTCTACAAAATATAAGGGACAATTCCGACATATCCTAATGATTATTACAAATCAGCCTTTGAACCAGGATGAGTTTTGCCTGTTTACTGCCGAGAATGTTTACCTGTCAAACATGCCGACACACTTTTGTATTTTCTCTTTGGATATTTTCGTGCCGGTGTAACGTTGTAAAGTGACCCCCATAGAATAATGACCCCCGGTCATTATTTTATATAAAATATTGACTCCGCGGTCATAATATTATGACTGGGGGGTCATAATATTATGACTCCTCACACGAAGAAAAATGACCCCTCACGTAGAAATGTGACCCCCTATAGAATAAGGACCCCCGACCCAAACCTCTATGGTACACTTAATTATCTCCATCGATAGGCATCGGAGGAGTAATGGCACCCGTCCGTGCATGCGTCCGGTTCAGGTTTTTTGACCGCAATTAGACGGAATTGATCCAAGCTTCAGGGATTACTACTACCGATGCCTATTTGTGTGGAAAGAAAAAATGGTTAAGGTCTCCGACCGAGAATCACTTGCCCCTCACCGTTGTGAGTTCGATGCCTACCAGGGTCGTGTATGGGGTGACAGGCATACATATTGTGCGGCGCTCAGTTTATCATTCAAAACACAGGCGCTGGACTGCATAGGAGCGGTCCATCAACAAGATACGCAACTACTTTTTGCAATTTACGGCCTGTTTGAATATTAATCATCAAAAAATATTTAAAATCACAGAACTAGCTAGTTTTCAGGCGGCGAGGGTGGATGGATTTCAATCTAGTATCTCTAGGCTTCTTACCAGAACTCGTCTAATCCTGATCTGATGTAACATACTTCGATAGCGTCCTCGCCTGGGAATCGAATCTGGGCAACTGGATTAGGAGTCAACTACATAAACCACTCAGCGACTGAAACCAAATATCTATTAATTATACAAGCAGAATCGCTGTAAGTGCATGTTTGTTAGTGGTTTGAATCATTTTCGTAGTAATCAAAGTTGTATAGTGATTAAACGTCCCACACAGTGTAACTAGTGGAACTGGCAATGATGAAATAACTTAAAAATATTATTCTGTTTCCCTTTTCATGACCATTCAAAAAGTGGTTTTAGAAGTCATTTAGTACAAAAAGGATAAGCAGTGCATGCAAAAGATCTGAGTTACAGGTTAATTTACAGAAATCTCAGATTATTATAAATTTTCTTTTTCCCTAGGACTGTATACCATTGGGACAACCTACCACCTACTGTTGCCCTGCTCCCTACCCCAGAGCAGTTCAGTGCAGCTATATCTAGCATTGAACATGTCTCGCCCTAGTTGTACAGCCCCCTGATCTATCTAATGTCAGATGAAGTAGAAAAATGTTGTCTTTGAAGTTGAAGCATATACAGCTACGTTAAAGCGACTTATGTATATTGTAATACAATGATGATAATTCAAATGAAATTCAAATGAAAGCAATTTTAAATTTCATTTCAATAGATGTAGACGCAGCAGCAGCAGCAGCATGCAGCGGCTCCAGTAGAAACAACAACAACAACAAATATAAAAGCCATAGAAACACGACAGTGACTTGAATCGATATAGAGTTTGTTAGTAATAGGCTAGGTGGGGGTCAGTATTTTACAGATAAAATCGGGGGGTCATTATTTTATAAGGGGAGTCAGTATTTTATAGAAAGGGGTCATTATTTTATATAAAATAATGACCGGGGGTCATTATTCTATGGGGGTCACTTTACCACGTTACACCGGCCTTTTTCTTTCTCTAAATTATGAGATGACACTCTAAATTTAGTCAAAGTCATTTGAACCTATGTAGTATCTATACTAAAACGCATATAAATCGCAGGAAAATATTTCACACGTCGGATAATGATTGAATTGGCGCAACGTTTTCCAATTGTTACACACATTTATTGGTTGCACACAAGTCAAACATTCTATTGTTTAAGGAATCATTAAGAAACATTTATAAAAAATTCTACACCATGTTTGCTATAATGGTTTGTTTTTTTTGTATGATTATGTAAAGATTTTCCATTTACAAGTGATTGGTAACTCAAACATAATAAGTGAATTAGTTTTTACTTTATTTTAATAAGTTTGTATGGCAATGACAACGATCTTTATATTTCCACTTTCTACCGAGACTACAGAATTTTAGTCCGATTATGAAAGAACTTGATGCCGCAGAAATAATATACGCAAAAATAAAAGCAGCCATGAATTTTAACAAAACCGCAGAATTTGGAGCCCGCATAAATAACCACTTATACGGTATTAAGTCACTTAAATTTGAGAACAGTACGAACTGCGCTCATAAAATGAGAACAAATTTATGCTGAACCAAGCTGTAATATCAGCAGTGTCATCCAGTCACCAGTATCATACACATGAAGTAATTATAACATTAAATCGGTCGACAGTATCTTAAAATGATAATAACACTTATCAGAGGTACTTGCGAAAAATTTGGGTCCGGATACAGTGGCGTTGGTGAAGTAACTGGCTTACTCGTATTTACGCGGATATGCATAATTGTCTATTTAAAGTATTTTATTTGTTTCTGTTTTTCTGTTTTTGGGGCATTATCATTCATTGAATGTAGAGTCCGTATTTTGCACTAATTGTCTTTTGAAAATTTAATAAAATTTAAACCGATTGTAAAATATTAATGTTATCTTACCTTCAAAATCATTCGATTAGTAATAATAATTAAATCACAAATAATGAATAATGAAGGAACAGTCTAGATTCTTTTTTATGTTTTTAACAACAAACATTCCCGAATTATGAAAACAGAAAACGAAACATGATACAACAATACGATATTCAAAATGGATATAACATACAATTCTGTATTGTTCTTGATAAAGAACAAGATTCCGAAATTCTGAAATATAAATTGTTCTATTTAGTTTCACTCATTGTTTTCTCGTTTTTAATTCTTTTTTATGGGCACCATAAGCTGCTGATCATGATTATAGTATTAGTTTTAAAATACCTCATTGAAGGTTTCATGTTCACCACAATAATATGTACACCATCGTTTGGGATTAATCAAAATTGTATTTACTGGTTTGAGATTATCTCAAATCGGGGAAAACTATTTCTGAAATAATGCCAAGCAATTATATAACTAATGAATAACTGATTATTTTAAACTAATTATATCTTAGCTGACAAAAGTTCAAAAAGTACATGTACAGTGTATTATTTGATGATATTGCCCGATTTAAGTTAAGGACTTCTTGAAGATATGCAAAGGACCCGTGTCGGCATCACTTCAAAATTGAAATATTCATATTTAGAATAGCCACATCTAGAAGATACAGTTCCCCACATCCCATAACGTAGAAAGGATAAGAGAGCATGGGTAATAAAATAATCAATTGCACCACAAACAACTAAAGGAAATGAGAACACCATAGAATATCGCCCTGAAACGATCAGTTGAAAAAAAGGTGAAATATGCATATCAGGAATCGCCACATTCAGAAAAAATAGCCTCCCCACACGGTCAAGAAGAAGACAGGGGGTGAAGAAATTGACACTATGGGTTTTAACCCGGTTATTGTGTGCACCCGCCACGCACTTGTCCCAACAGGTTCTCATTTGAACAAACAACTACCGGCTGTCTTGATGAATCAGCTCACCCATCAACTTGACAATGTTGCACACAAAAAGCACATACACATATTAAACAAAAGAAGCTAATAGCATTGTCAATCAAAAAGTAGGAGAGGTGATATTGGACTCTGCCAATTCGGTCTGAAATGGCTCGACAGAACCTCGCCTTTCCTACGACCATATTTGCCCTTGTCCAATATCACCTGTTATTTATTAACTGGCCTCGGGCCAATATGACTACCCTTGGCCCAATAACAAGTCAAGCATGAATTCACTTGATTAATAACATTATATTTTCAAAAGACGGTTAACTTATATTATTTATTTATATATCTTCTTTTTTTGTTTATGACATCCCGCAAAGAAACTATTCAACGTGAAAAACGCGTGTAGGCTTCACGTGAAGTTTTGTTTGTTTCTCTTTTCAGCCGTAGTTGCGATATCGAATGTGTACTGTGTATGACGTCATTAGAATGTTTTGATTTCCGGACAATTTCGGAATTTTGTTCGGATACTTCCGTTCAATTGTGCCCACTGCACACGGCCGGTATTGTTCGGATTTTTACGGGAAGATATGGCTGGGTAAAATTTCCAGACGAATACGTATCAACATTCATTGTTATAGGTTGTCATGATCGGGGTCTTTATTAATAACCTGTAAACAAGTTATAAGTCTTGTTTTAACATAGCTGGATTAAACCACAACAAAATGTTAGCACCAGTCATATTTTTTTTCAATAAAATTTAAGGGTAACACGATTATAATAACAACCGTAACTTCAAACCTTTAACAGTACCTCGAGGTACATTGTATCTTTAAGTTGATGATTTGTTGAATAAAGATAATAACTTTTTTCAATCACTGGTTAATAAATTGTATCCTCATGAACTACAACTTAATAAAGCAAACACTTCAGATAAATACGAAAACGTTCTTGATCTTAATCTTTCTATTCAAAATGGATAGATCATAACTAAAATATATAATAAAAGAGACGATTTTAATTTTAATATAGTAAATTTTCCGTTTTTAGACGGCGATATTCCTCGTACAACGTCTTACGGGACTTATATCTCGAAGCCTGTTCGCTTTCTAGAGCTTGCAATGGTGTTCATGATTTCAATGAGCGTAATCTTTGCATAACAGAAAAAAATTATAACAAGGTTATCGGTATCATAAATTAAGGAAAACCTTGTGCAAATATTATCGCAGATACCCAGATTTAATTTAAAATTACAGATGCAGTTTAAAATCACTATTGCAACGAAGGTATTTCACAGTCATTATTTTACGGAGATTTTACTTATAAACAAAGGAAAATAAAAGTCATTGTTAATTTCTCCCGGCTATTCGAAAAAAAACGTCTGTTAATTCAAGGCTACCAACATGATATTCTACAAGCTCTGCAGGTCTGGTGATTAACCCACCAACAGTTGATCATTATGATTAATTATTTGGTTGCACGTCGGTCGCAGGGCGCAGGGGTTTGAGAGTTAATTATGGTTTATGGGGAAATCTTGTTTTTTTAAGAACCTAGAAGCTGGATTCGTTTCTTTTAGCCCTATCATCATGCTAATTTGACTTCCGGGGCTCTGATCTCGATAAGATCATTGAGTACTATTCCCATTGGCTTTGCAATCGTTTTAGCTTCTTATGTTTTATTATGTGTTAGTGTGCTTTTGCATGCAATACTGTTGAGCTGATGGGTGGGTTGGTGTTAATTCACTAAGACAACTTGTACTTAACTTGACAATCAGTGATGTTATCAGTTACGTCATTTGAAGGTCGTTGAGCAGGATACTAATGTTTTGTGTTAATAGTACATGTATTTCTAAAATTACCTTTGTTTTAATATTTCTGAAGTGATATGCAACGTTAGGTTTTCGTAATGGACGGACTTAACGAAAAACTGACAGACGGACGAACAATATGACCCCTAGGTATCCTCTGTTTTGAAAGGGTCACACAATAAATACACTAGTCAAAAGTTCTAAGTGCACACTTGATAAATGTTGATTTTTCCAATTTTTTGATTGAATCTTTCAAAATAGTGTAAATTACAATAATGAAGAACCAATATTCTATTAAAGCACACCAAAAAATTAAGTCTGCTTATCCAGATTAAAAAATAATAACATTTTAGCTCACTTGTACTCAGAGAGCAATTCTCAAGTTAATTATCATTGCATCGGCTATCAGTTGTATTTCGTTTTCTCATCTCTGTATAATTTAAATTTCATGTACATTTAAAGGAAATACTGGATTGCCATTCAATTGCACTGAAATAGCTTTCTGTTGCTTCAAAATGGTCTGCTGGGCACGATGAGCCAACGCACTCTTCTCTATTTTATACATTACGTTTTTACAGGATTTCAAGGAGAAATCCACAATGTTTTTTGCCAAAAAGTGTTTGAATAATCTAGCAGTTTTGGATGATGCAATTCTCTATGATAGATGCAAAACAGCCTTTCAGAACGAAAAAAATGAATTCATTTCGATAAAATTGACCAGTTTTCGGACACGCTTTTTGACCAAATAAACGTCATTTTCGAATAATTCGATTTAAAGTTTATTGAATTTCTATAATTTTTTGTTTTAAATTTTTATTTATTGGACACTTATTCAACAAATGTTACACTAATATTTTCGAGTTTACGTTGTTTTACGTAAATATTTAATGACGTTATTGAGTAACATCAGCGTTCGACGTAAGCAACGTAATCAATCTAGAAAATAAAATCGTTTGATTTTCTTCTTAAATTAATAAAATATGCAAAAATAAGGTATTTATTTTTCATTTACGAAAACCGTCAAGATTTTTTTACAACAAATTTGAAGTTGTGCCAGTGAAAAGAATTTTGACGGCAATATCGTTGTCTGCTGACGTCAACCGTTCCAGGGTTACAATTTGTTGGTGTGTTTTTCGTGTTTGTCTGGAGTCAGTGAACATGTGAAAAACAAAAACGATTGTAAAAAAATAAATTTCGATTGCCGCACGGGGATTACGCATAAATAGCGTATGCCGACGTTGATGACGTAATTAATAAAACATATGCACGGTTTTCAAAAAAAAAATATTGTTGTATGACCATAATTAACATTATGTCAAACTTTCATCCAATTAGAATAAGTTTACTTGAGATATTCAAAATTGAAAAGTGTGCACTTAGAACTTTTGACGAGTGAATATATATTTCGATTTTGTGGTTGTTCAACAACTACTTTAGTGTTGTAAGGTGAAATTTAAAGTGTATGAGAATTTACCAAGGTCGATAGCATCCGGGCATTGCCAGAAGATAAATAGACTAAGTATCATCTCGTATTGTATTTGTTCTGAGACGGGACCAACACTGATTTCTCAAAGTTAAGCTCAAATCTATGATCTGAAAAAGTATGTAACAGTAACTCTGGGCTCGCATGTATTTCGGCGACGACAGCCGCCAACAAATATTGTCACCAAATACGGAAACGCGAACCTATACTGAAGTAAATTACTCACAACTGGCCGCATAGTCTTATTGAAGACAAAAGGGGAACAACTCAAACCGAATGGTTAAACGGCCCAACGAAATTAGTCTCCCTTCCACTGAAATCCTAAATAGTCCCTACAAGTCGGATTGACTTTTATGTCCCAGTGATGAAACCGTCATTAATATCGGTTGTTATGAAACGATCAGCAGGTTTCACTAACTGCATCTCTTATATCTTCATTCCTAAATTTGCGAACAGTACTAAATGAATTCAAAAGTCTAAAATGTGTTATTAACCTGAACTTACGGTTCTTTTTCAGAACACAACTTAACGGACTAACATATCTAGGTTTATAGCTACAATGTTCATCATTTCCGTGACGCAGCAGGCGTATAATTCCACTGTCCACATTATACTCTTGTACCACAGATATCTTATGATTTGCAAGATCAAATATAATATTCTCGTACGTCAAAGACACATTTACATCGTTCCTTATCCAATCTAACACATAACCCTGCGTTTTAATCCTTTCCCAGGCAGCAAAGATTCAGGGCTTTTGTCTCCATTTTGGGAATATGACCCGTACCCCTGGAGTTATGAAAATTCGCGTTTTTTTGGCCAGAAATTCGGAATATTTTGCATCTTTGGGGAATATAAAGTTTAAATGTCTTCTTTTTCTTATCACTGCCACACTTATTTAATATTATCAATAATACATGTATCTGAGTTACATGTACAGAAACAAACGATGCCCGATTAACTAACAAGCTATAATATTTTATTAATGAAATGACACAGGTTTATTGGTAGTCTAACCCGTCAAAATATCCCTCTTAGCATAGTGCTTAACAACTACCGAAAGTCTGAGAACGGAATCTCGGTAAAATACTCCGGTGACACTCCTGCCTTCTGGTACAGGAACTCTAGCCACAATTTCCTGGCAATCAAAAAGTAGGCATACCAGATGCGTTTTGTGGTACAAACTCTACGCGTAATTTGGTTCTTCTGGCATTTTCACCGACCCACACTTGCTCTTTTTCCTTCCTCTCAGCTCAAAATTTAGTTCTGTTGTTAAACATGTTAAAAGCTATTGTATTTATAATATCTTTATAAAGTTTTTAGCTTTAGTGTCAATTATGTAAAACATTGAAACCAGCATGTGAATTAGCAAATTTATTTCTTTAATACGCTATATATACTGAAAGGATAAAGAAACGCAGGGTAACATTTGTTCCGATATATTCAGAACGCGTTCTCCAAATAAAGTGAAACTTTGTGTATTGAGTTATTAGGTCATGATACACCTTAACATGTGTCGAAAGTGAATAAAACTTGTCTCCACTGCCTCAGTGTAAACCGTCGTGGAGCATGAGCTTTCGAACCTGCCTATCCAATTGTTACCCTGCGTTTCTTTATCCTTTCAGTATATATATATATATATATATATATATATATATATATATATATATATTGGAAATAAATGAATTTTTCACTAGTCTTTAAACGCTTCAATATTACTGAAAATGAAGGTAAGTTATTCTTTGTCCCAGTTACTTATGAATTTATTTAAATAAAATTTATAGAGGCCATTAAATATATCACCACAATCAGAATGTAATGCATATAATAGATACATGTTATTTTGTTTTTAATTTGCATTGAGCTGCTTCCAGTTATGTCCTTTGTCAATACTCCACTCTAAATGTGCGATAAACAGCAATGATCAACGATAACAAAAGGATGAATGGAAGCTAAACCTGTATAAATTTGAATGTACTTATACTAGCTTTATTTTCTTTACACTTTCAGATTGACACTTTGTAGGTTTATGAAATTTAAAATGATTAGTAATTCTTTGTAAATGTTTATATTGACAGTTGACTTTTGTATTTATCGGCAGTACATATGTGAATGCAATAATGCTAGATTTAATAAATTACATTTTAAAATAATGATAATTAAATGCATTACTTTTTCTCGACCCTCGTAAATGCAGTGTGGCGGCCGTATAAAGTCTCCCTGTACATTTAGTAGTACTGTTATCAGTAAAACAATTCGTTTCTGATGTCATGCAGTGATATAACTATATTAGGGCTATCCGATCAGCGTTTTAAGGGGGTGTCCCTTCTAGTTCAGTCGGTTGCGTTATCGGAATTGCAAGGCTAGTCACTGTTACTGTGACGGTGCAGGCTCCCTCCCAGGTAGAGGCAATATCATTTCAAATCAATATACTTTCCAGATTGACACGTTGATTTCATTTTGTTCTGGGGGAATGTTACATGTATCACCCCTTTAAAAGGAAAATACTGTTTCAGCTCCTGCTATGTCACACTGTTCGGCCAATCTTTTCACCAATCCTTAACTTATTTAAACACAATGGCTTACTTTCATATTAAATATATCATGATTAAGGGGTGCAAACATTGCCTCCTTTCACAATTATACGAAGCTTGTGCTCGAAATATGTTTTCAACTTACACAAAATCGTCGATCATTGATTGTTGACCGTGGTTTCAGTAGCAGAAATCAAATAAACATAGAAATAAAAAAAGAAATTTAACTGAAATTATAACTGAATAAACCTTTATCTAAACAAACCTTAACGTCCTTTTACAGATAATGGTTTTCTAATGTTTTCGACGTTTCTGTTATATGGCCCAGGAAAGAAAACTGCAATTTATCTCGTTTGCTCGCTTGAAAGTTGTGTCTCTTGAAGTGAAATTTTATGCATGAAACTGATAAAACAATGAAGTTATATTAAGGAATCTCAAAACAGAACTACATAGTGTACATTTAAGTGTATCTACGTTTGCTGCTCGTTTGAAGCAACTCCACGCAGGCATGTTGTTTATTTGATTGTGGTGTTTGAATGCGATGTTTAATGTGATGTATTTTTAACGAAATTCTCCGAATCGGCGCATGCATTGTCAGTTCATTAACATCGTACTTCATATGAATATAACGCAAAACATATATATATATATATATATATATATATATATATATATATATATATATATATATATATATATCCCCTATATAAACCCTAACCCTATATATATATATATATATATATATATATATATATATATATATATATATATATATATATATATATATATATATATATATATATATATATATATATATATATATATATATATATATATATATATAGTTAAAAAATCGGTGTACCCGAGTAGGAGATTTAAGGCAGACGCTACAGTTTCATCAAAATTTTCCAAATAATAGATTTCATTCAAACTTTGTATATGTCAAGAACGTGATGTTATGCAATGAAAACCCAAATAAAAACGGGGCCTTACCGTAGTTTCTTGTTTTTTTATTATATACCAAAGATATCACATTTTGAATACTTTTTACGATTTTTAAAGACTTCTTTCTCGGCATGAAATCATAGAATGCATCACAAGAATAGCCAAACATATGTTTCACTTTTTCCACGCGTTAAAAGATTTTCGTTGTGAGAATTGAGCATTTAAGCGCAATGTATAAAACCCAGATTGGACCGTGAACTGTGTTTTATAAAAAGGTGAAATATGCATATAAGAAATAGCCACATTCAGAAAAATCAGCCTCCCCACACAGTCAAGAAGACGAAGAGAGAGAGCATGTTTAATAAAATGATCAGTTTCAAAAGAGACACCATTAACAATTAACAAAAATGAGAACCTGAGGGGTTACCGCCTTGGAACGGTCAGTGGCAAATCAATAGTTGCATCTAGACGGTGGTACAGTAGTTTAATACTCGTTTAAAAAACTGTAGCGTACGTCTTTAAGTTTAAGATATACTCGCCACTGCAAGTACTCGTTGCCAAACAATCAACATTTATAAACAAGATCAACCATAATTACTTGAGTTACGGCGTGCTAAACAAACGCAAGCCTGCTAACAGTTAGGAAAGATACAGCCTTTTCAATTTACACTTAGTGTATAATTATTCATGCTTTTCATTTGCGACTATACTTATAACAGTCCTTCTAGCTGTCAAATCAAGGGACGTTATTATGAGGCCCTTCTGATTGTTCAACCGCATGCGTGTATAAACGTAGTAAAATAACATTTTCACCAGCAATGTTTACAAATTATCAACTAATCATAACATTTCTTTTGCTGTTTAAATTCCCATGCACATGCTTAAAAGGTCGCCATGTCTGGTTATTTCATAACTTATTGATTGTCCTGTTCATTATACTATTACGAATTTAGCAGTCAGGCCTCAACTTTAACACTTCAGAGAATACAATAAAAGCTGTTATGCAGTTACTCGTCTTGCTTTAAGGCCCGGTCACACCGCCCAAACGTTGCTGGAGCGTCCCTGGAGCGGTGAAAAAAATTCATCACCGCCCGTAACCGTTCACCACCGTTAAACATAAGTTGGCCCCCGTTCGGGCGGTGTGACCGGGCCTTTACTCATGCATAAACTTTATCAAAACATTGACCGTCAACTGACATCGGTAATTTTAGTTGACGGTCAATGTTTTGATAAAGTGTTAAAATTGATGCCCGACAGCTAAATTCGTAAAAGTATAATGTCTAAACTGTAATGTTGGGAAATTCATTTTTTAAAAAAATCAAATAAATGCAGAAAAAGTTTGTTTTTGTCTAAAGAAAAAATATACACATTACTTTAAGTAAACGGTAAATAAAAACACTTGATTTATTTTGAAAGGAACGAACTGCGGCATGGGTAGTATGGCTCTTGGCCTTCAACATATTCTAACGTTTTGTGAACATAAATCTGTATATATAGTGGGCATTTTAGATATTTCGGTAATAAACGTCCAATTAAACATCTTCATACCTGGGAAGTTAAAATATTTGTTTTGGTGTTGCAGTTGAAAAGCCATGCCTACCAGAACCATGGCAAACAATGGAAGTTGGTGCAGATTGGACTACTACGGTGATTCTTTTCTTTCAATTAAAACGTAAAAAAAGCTTCAATTATATATCAATTCACTTATTTTTAATTTCGGGTTTAATTATTACATTAATTTAATAGAAACGAAGCAGATATATGTCTGGAACTTAAATATTGATCATTTTTAAGTGTAACAGTATTGTGAACGTTTAAGGTTACAAACGAAACGCACGATACACAAAAAACGGACGCACGATAAACGATAGAAGGACGCACGATACGCGATAGACGGACGGACTATACACGGTATACGCACGATACACGATACTGCCGGTTCATATAATTTGTGTACGAGATATCTGAAAATTTGAAAATGCTATGAAAATATAAGATGAATGGTTGAAATTCAATGATTTAATTGAATATGTAAGTAACTTATTCACGTTTTACGATAAAATTAAAGACACATGATGCACGATACACGATATACGGACGCATGATGCACGTTAGACGGACGCACGATGAACGTTAAACGGACGCACGATACACGATAGACGGACGCACGATAGACGCAAATTTTGTAACATTAAACGTTCACAGTACTGTAAGCAACTGAACGCTACAATTATTAAAATATTGCAGGCTCGGTTTGATTAAACACGATCATAGGCATTTACGGAAATAATTCACGTCACTTCTAAAGTATATGATAAAAGAATTGATTTTTTTCAATATAATAGTAATTTTTTCGTTTTTAGACGGCGATGGTAATATCTCACAGCTTGTTCGCTTTTCTAGAGCTTGCAATGATGTTAAAGATTTAAATGAACGTAATATTTGCATAACAGAAAACTTTTAAAACAAGGTTATCGGTATCACAAATTAAGAAAACCTTTTGCAAGTTTTATAGCAGATACCCAGATTTAAATATAAAAAAATACAGGTGCAGTTTAAAATCACTATTGCAACAAGGCATTTCACAGCAAGTTTTTCATGGAGATTTAATAAACTTAGAAAGATAAAAGGCAATGTAAATTTCTCCCGGTAAAAACCATTTGTAAATTTGAAAAGAACGGGTACCAAAATGATATTCTACAGCGCTCTGCAGGCCATCTACAGTTGATCATTATGGCTATCTTTTCGGTTGCACGACGGTGGCAGGGGTTGAAGAGTTTATGAAGATTTGTGAGGAAATCTTCTTCTTGCTGATTTGACTCCTGGAGCTGTGGTCTCGTTAAGATCATAGAGTGCTTGCCCAGTTGGCTTTTAAATTCAAAACCCCGCTAATCTTTCCAAAATTAAAGATGTCGAGTTTAATAATTACTTTCGATTGTCATCCGCGCGCATGTATTTGGAGTGTTATCTGTAAAGAATCGATGATATTTGTAAAGTTTCAAATTTGTCAATATTCAAAACTTTATTTTCTTTGATAATAAAAACATCAAAAAATTATGTCATAGTCAATGCACTTATACATTTTTTTTTGTAAAATTTGACATTCCAGATTTGGCGAATCAAGTTAATATCATGTGCTTCCAGGAGTATCCAATTATTTATAATTTGTCATTTCAATTCTTATATAAGTATTAAATAGCTTCAAACGTTAAAGTAAACAAATAACTCAGAAGCCACTTTACACTCTTACAATAGTCTCTAACAAATAGTTACAATGTAAGTCTTATCCATCGAAAATAAAGGACTTTTCTGTCAAAACAGGAAATGCATATTAGCCCAAAATATCTTTAAAGGTACTTTAAATTTTCTAGTTTCCAGTTTGTTGTGCAGCAAACCCATACTTGTCACTACAGGTTTTCACATGAACATAAAAGTACGAGAGAATTAAATCTAAGCTACCCATCAACTCTACAATGCTGCATACACAAATAAAACAGCATAATCCAATAGCATTGTAAATCAAAACAAAAACAAAAAAGACTAAGGTACTAAATGACCTTAACGAGACAAGAGCATATGGGGGTTAAACAGCAAGAACACAAGCAATACAACGGAACTAATGGAATGTACGTTCTTTTCTAGGGTTCGTTAGTAAAACATATGTAACGAGATTTGAATTATATAAATCAGAATTTATTAATTTATGACGCTTTCAATAAAATTGATGTTCATACCGAACGTTTATATCAATAAAACTGTTAATTTAAAAGTAAAAAAGACAGTTTAAACCACAGACAATTTAATGGCGACAACTGATAGAAAAGACAGTTCATACCACAGACAATTTAATGGCGACAACTGATAGAAAAGACAGTTCACACCACAGACAATTTAATGGCGAAAACTTACGAATTTCAAATCGTCACGTAACAACTCAGAGATAAAAAGGTGAAATATGCATATCAGGGATCGCCAAACTCAGAAAAAAAACAGCCTCCCCACACAGTCAGGAAGAAGAGAGAGGGAGAGAGCATGGTTAATAAAATGATCAGTTCCAAAAAAGAGATTTTGGATATTGTTAAATCACCCCAAGGATAAACATCCTGACTTTGGCGTTGTCAATGATATGAAGGATTTTTAATATCGGATCTCCCGTCAAAATTCTATTCTAAGTTCCACCGATTGTTTTCTCGTGCAGGGAAAACCAGTTCTTTTATCTAGGGACCATACGCCGCTGAACATGGAATGTTATTTATCTGGAAAAAAAACGCATTGAAGGTTCCATGTTCACCGTCATATGCATGCCATCGTTTGGGATGGATTAACTTTGTACTGTTTCTTGATGTAAATATTAAATTGCGCTAAAGACGGGGGTAGGCGGCGTGGGAGGTAATAGGCATTTCCATTACTGCCCATGAACAGGCTCAATCAAACCGACCCAGCAATATTTTCATATTTGTCGTGTTCGATGGCTTTCAAAGTTCCCTTTTCATATTTATAACTATTTATTCTAGTCAGCATGGTTTTAAGCTGAATGGTCAATGTTTCAGTACCTTTAGAAATGCAGTAAATACAAATCCATTAAGCTCAAGTACTTTTTAAGCGCCATGCAGCTGTTTTTATTTCACTTACTAGAGTACTGTGGATAGTATGAAACATGTGGTGGGTTAAAATAATTTCAGTTTGCTTAGGAATGTTGAGTGTTCTGGCCCAAGAAGAGCCAGAACATCGTATTTGCGATCAAACTTATACCATGTTTCAAAAGTTGGCAAATCAGGAGGCTATGATTACATTGTTAGAGAAAAGGGTAGCGGAGTTAGAAAGTGCACTTGCAGGTTTGTTGTATTCATTATAAACAGAAAATTACAAGTACAAATATGAGTTGTGGAACAAACTCCCGTCTACTTCACTAGGCTGTAAACGTTTATAATGTTTTCTCGTTAACAATAAAAATTACCAACAATGCAGATTTTGTACACATGATTAAGAGTTTTCGGGCGCATACTATCCACTTAAGGTACCAGAAGGTCAATTATTACATGTACTTGACAGTTATTACTGACTTTTCTAACGATCATGATCTTCCGTCTTCTAAATAAAAAGTATCTGTCTGAGTGTCTACTTTGCAGACTTGATCGATAATGTTTTATTATGCTTTCCTATGTTTCACTTAGTCCTTCTATAGGTGCAGAGTCTGAGTGTCAACTTGTTTCTGGATAAGAAAGCCGAAAAAAATAAGCGTCGCTGAACATTGATTTTTGTTTTGTTATTTCTTGAAATTTTTAACATGAAACGTATGTGTAGTACTTCCGAAAATCACATTAAAACTCCGCTAACTATTTTCTGCAGGAGTCAAGGCTAATGCTGAATGTCGACACGTGGCATTTCGAGCAACGCTTACCAAAAGCCTTGGTAAAGTTCCTTTAGGCCAGACAATAATTTACGACAAAGTGGAACTAAACATTGGAAACGCATATCATCAACACCATGGTGTTTTCACGGCTCCTTGCAATGGAACATATCTCTTCTCCATGAAAATTGGCAACAGCAATAAAGCCGGCGTAGTTCACTTGAAGGTGAACGATGTAACAGCCGAGTATGCATGGGCAGGCCATAATGCTAACTGGGATATGGGCGGAGTGGCCACTGTTGTTCATTTAGTAGCGGGAGATGACGTCTGGGTTGAAGGAAGAGGCGTTGTAGAAGGAGAGAGCAGTAATGATGGCGTCGGACTCAGGAATCATGTTGGTTTTGCAGGCACTCTGTTACATGCATTTTAGCAAGAAAATTAAAGACCTCATCAAAAACTATTATTTGTATATTGTCGGTAAGATTGTCGGAGATGTGCTGTTATAAACCTATGTTAGAAATTATATTCCACCATCCATCAAAACCTGCAATATGGAATTATCAGATTATTTTGTTTTTCGCATAACATTCGAAACCAAGAAACCACGATGTTTATAAAATTGGCATTTGAAATCGTTCAAGAATTAAATTGATATTTCACACATTGTTACGTAGAAGTGTTGTACATTGTAATTGCAAATCCGTATAATCATTAAAATTATTTGCTTTGCTTCATTTTTACAATTAAACATTCACAAACAGTTAACTGTACTCGTCTTATTTTTGAAATATGCCAATTTTATTTCTTACGACTCTTCTTACTAGCGCTTGGTTCATCGGTTAGGGGCGTCCGTGGCCGAGTGGTTAAGGTTGCCGACTGACAATCACTTGCCCTTCACCGCTGTGAGTTCGAGACCTACCAGGGTCAAGATCTTTCATGTGAGGAAGCT
This sequence comes from Corbicula japonica, assembly GCA_038501625.1. NCBI lineage: Eukaryota > Metazoa > Mollusca > Bivalvia > Venerida > Cyrenidae > Corbicula > Corbicula japonica. The sequence goes on along the minus strand of JAZAYU010000020.1, from coordinate 8,987,396 downwards.
AACCAGCTAGCTTGCGGAACGTCGGTGGTTCTACCCAGGTGCCCGCTCGAGCCTGAAAATTGCCCGGAGGGGCACCTTTCTTCTTCCTCCACCATTGGAAGCTGGATGTCTACACCATAATGTCCTCGTTAAGAGGCGGGAGGGACATAAAACTGGGAAGTAACAACAACAACAACAACAACAGGTTCATCGGTTAATCGATTATATACTGATAACATTACTGACTTATTTGTACGGAGAGACTTTCTACTGCACCAACAGTGCTACTGTGAAATGTGAATAATGTTAAGTCTGCGTTGAGTATCGAACTCAGCACGGAAACAGCACCTAGCAATATAATTTTTATATGAATTACGTATTTATATCATGTAAATCAATCTTTGCTTAATGAAGAACTAGTGACTTCCATTTTCAACACCTGCGTGCAACATTAGTCCAAAAGTACATTTTGTCGTTAAGTAAGAGACCGGCTCATTTTTTACAGCACAATAATATATATCTAGATTAGATTTCATATTTCTAAAGTAGCAATCACTAATTAAGAGAAGTCAACATTTTCACAGAAGAAACATTGTCCAGTGACTAGACTCAAATTATCGAACCAACATACAAGTAACCCAAAGCACTACATTACTGATGTTATAAGCTACATACTAATTCGTAATATGTTAGTGCGGATTATTAAGAAACCTAACGACGTGGCTTGAATTTGTCATATTTTGTGACATTATAGTTGTTACTATATTTAGAATGAGCTTAATTTTATTATTTTTTTCATATATAAATTGTGATTTTGTTACAAATTTTGACAATAAAATGGTATTTTTTCCCGCGAAATGCATAATAATTTTTGCAATCTTTTCAACTTTATGACGTCAGTTTAAGGATTAACGTCAACCGTCCGAAGATACCTTTTCCCGCGACGCGCCCCATTTAATGGCATCTCAGAACTAAATGAATATCTAATGTTGAATGTTGCAATCGGACGTTTGACAAAGGAATTTAAATATTGGAAAGAAAGAGTAGCTAAACATTTTTACTTGATGACATTTACATTCCGTATTCCGACACTTGTTTAACGACTAAACATATCATAAAGGACGTCAGTTATAAATACTGATTGGGTTGCCTTTATTAATAAGAAACTTACAGGAGTAACATTCATTCTCCGGTCACCCATCAAAGTATATTTTGTAGAGCAATACATCAACATTGTCTTTCTCTTCAGGTCAAATATAGATATCGCAATAGGTAAGAATTTCAAATCAAGGATGTAAAATTCCCCCATCGATTATAAAGATAAAAAAGGGAACTTTGAAGGCAAACGAACGCGACAATTTAGCAAAATTGTAAGCTGAGTTTAATTTATTCTGGTCATGAGCAGTAATGAAAATGCATATTACTCTCTTGCTCCCTGTTAAGTGCAACTCAATATTTATACTGGTATATGATTCTTGCTTAACGTGCTCATAGGGCATAATTGATAACAGCTCTGACGTAACTTTTCTCTAAAACGTCATGCACAAGTAGGTAAGATACAGAATGCAAACATTTAATCTTTAAAAATAAACAATTAAGGACAATTTTTAAATAGATGAAAAGGAAAGTTTAAAAGGCACCGAACACGACAGATATGAGAATATTGCAGGTTCAGTTTGAGTCTGTTCATGGGTAGTGATGGACATTCTCATTACTGCCCACGGCCCCTTGCCCCGGATAAAGCGCAACAAAATATTTACTCTAGTAAACAGTACAGTTTAGACCATAAACCAATTTAGCGAGAAACTTTCGTAAACATACACTAATTGTTTAAGCAGGGTGCTGTTTGTCATAAACCTTAAAATTAATTGTTTATTGTTCATTTTTGATGTCAAGAATGTAAGAAGATGTAATATAAGTTTTGTTAGCCGACGCATAAAGTATTTTAATAAACATATAGGTTGGAAAATAAATTGTTAATACAAAATTTCAAATCAATTGTAAACTGAATGGATGTGTAATATTCCCAAATCAAATAAGAGCAACGAATCATGGCTGTCGTGCAGATGATTTGTGGGCACTACAAGCAAACATGGTTTTGCCCAAGGCAAAGTCAAGATAAATGTCATGCGTACAGACAACGTTATCATTATTAAAAATGATATTGTCTTTACATGGGAGCGAACCCGCACCGTCACGGCGACAGCACCTAGCTTTGCAATTCTTAAGACGCAAGCAATTGAGCTAACCGGGACGTCCCTCCCACCAATACTGATAACAGTACTGACTATAAGTACGGGTAGACTTTTAACGAGAGTGCCGCCACACATTACAAATAGCGCTACTCTGAATTTCAAATGATATTGCCTCTAACTTGGAGCGAACCCGCACCGTCACGGCAATAGCCCTGCAATTTTAAAGCTATTCTTTTAATGACCTAACTATACTACGCAAAATTTGCAAATCACAATAACAATCGTTTATAGTGTTTTCTCAAAATCAACACAGTGAAATATTTCGGTATAAACGTCAAGTTTAACCGCGAATTGTTTAAATATCTTGTACATGTACTGGAACGTAAATATTATTTATATGAACGAGAAAAGCATTTTGTTCCAATTTTAAGAGTCACATTTAAGTGACACCCATGCATGCAAAGCTTAATATCAGAAGCATTTCAGATTTGATGATTGCTTGTATCACAGGCATAATTGTTTTGAAATCAGGATGGTGATATTAGAAACTGATGATTATCACACCTGTTGATTTATTCTTGAACAAATTAGCAAAGATGTTGAATTAGATGAAAAAATAATAAATCGTTTAAGCATTTTTCTCTGGCTACAAATTCTATGAATTGAAATAACAATAATTGCCAAGCGTTGAGTAGTACGTATTAAATGAGAGTGCCTTTAGCTGGGAGCGAACCCGCACCGTCACGGCCTAGCCCTGCAATTCCTGCGACGCAACCAACTAAGCTAGCCGGGACAACCCCTAATTTTGATCTTTATATGTTAACACATGATTACTATGAAAAGAAACAGGGGCAGAAACAAAAATTACAATGCGATGTAGACAAAATATTAATTTCTTGAAAGCAATATGAGCTAAAAGTTAAGACATTATTCAAAAATGGATATCAACTTCCGCTTTTTATCAGCCAACCAGAATCTTTTAACAAAAATATTAAATCTGCTTTGTTAAAACCCGGTTTTATTAGCGGAAGTATTCAAGATTGTTGACAGAAATTTTATAGAAAAATGTTCAGACCTTATTATGTAGTCAATCGTTTGACTTTTCAGTGCAATATTCAAGAAAGAAAGAGACTCATTTTAAAATTTACGCGTTGTTAAAAAGCATATTCGGAAACAATGTTAAATTTAATAGTACATGTACTAGCTTACTTAGAAATTGAGTTTTATTATCAAGTTTGATTTGGCGAGCGTGTATCATTTCATTGAAATTTATCAACCCTATGCCAAGATTTAGTGTCATTATGGAATGACAAGAAAGGAAATGCAGTTTATTACACATATCTGGTATTAACTTTTGGTCAGTCTAGTAAGGTTCAGTTTTTATAAAGGTAATTATGCCTCTTAAAGCAAAATGGTTAAGCGAGGGGAACGTGTTATGTTTCTTGATGATGGTTTAGGCTGCCCACATAATTTCTTAGTCTTGATTAATTAGCTACGCATCTATAAAGGCTGACTTGTTGAATTCAAGATTTGGATGCGACAAAGTCTGAGAAGGGTCTGTACCAGATCTTGAAAAGGGCTTATTAAGCCTTTGCATGGGAATTATTTTATCTCTGAACGTAGGCTATATAAGCTTTAGACAAGATCTCCGAAATTTTATTTTATTAAGACGTACATGCGAGTGCCGTTTCGCAAGTTTGCTGGCAAAGTAACACAGATAATATCTATGCCTTTGGTACTTGGTCACCTGTCTCTAAATACGATGGTTTTGATATTCTGACAGCATTACATTGTGATCCTATATGCCCATTTCGCAGGAACAATAGATCAGTTAAAAATCTGTCGGTCTCACTTGAGCCTTGTGAACATTACAGATATGTATTTACAGATTGAATGGTATTTTCTGACGCCATTCGCAATGGTTATGCAGGTTACGAGGTTTACGCTATCAATGGGGTATCACACGATCAGTGGAATGCTGTTGAGGCAGCCAATTCATCCGGCGAGAATTAGTAGCGGTATTGTATGTGTTGAAATCTTTTAGCAGAATTTTGGCTATAAAGGTGAAGTGGTTTTCATACAATCAAGAAGGTTCCATGAAAAGAGAACTTTAGGTTATTACAAGAGTTTAGAGTTTGCACTAGAAATTATATTATTGTGGAATTAGAGGGGGTGTCAAGGTCTGTAAATGAGAGGGCCGATTATTTGTCACGCAGAGTCGGATACGATGACTGGGGTATTTGAACTTTTTCAGTAGTTTAAAATAGGTTTGGTCAACTTCAGATTATTGGTTTGCATCGGAACACAACGCAAAATTGCCAAAATATGCTGTATATACTGAAGCCTGTCTTTTAATGTCATTGATGCATTTGCGGAATCGTGGCATTATGAATTTGGTTTATTTGTACCGCTAATTTCTATTTTGTTTCGGAAATATTATGTTAGTTTTGAATGTTAGCCGTGTAATAATGATTTCAATGGTGACATAGTAACTTTTCGAAGTTTTCATTGGATTATCTCCCTTGAACTGATAAGCAACATTTTATTTGTTTGAGATGAATTGTATAAGCGCGTGATGTTTGCGCGTGTGATTTATATATTTGACAAACATTTTGCATGTTTATTTTATATTGCAGAAGCATCACTGATACAAGGCGGCAGCGCCTGTATTTGAGAATTTTGAAGGGAGTGGTGTACCTACTAAGAGCGGCATCGCTTTAGTAAGGCGACATCGCCTGTATTTGATTATTGAAGTAGTATTTTAACAACTGAGAGCGGCATCGCTAAAGAGAGGCGACATCGCCGTGATTTGATAATTTGTGTAGTATTTTAAGTATTAAGAGCGTCTTCGCTAAAGTAAGGCGGCATCGCCTGGATTTGACCATTTATGTAGTATTTTAACTATTGAGAGCGGCATCGCTAAAGAAAGGCGGCATCGCCTGGAAATACAGAATAAGTAGTATTTTAAACATGTATATAACATGGATTTGATCATTTATGTAGTATAATAACTATTGAGAGCGGCATCGCTAAAGTAAGGCGGCATCGCCTGGATTTGATAATTTATGCAGTATTTTAACAACTGAGAGCGGCATAGCTAAAGTTAGGCGGCATCGCCTGGAATTGATAGTATTTTATCTACTCAGAGCGGCATCGCTCAGTCAGGCGGCATCGCCTGGATTTGATAATTTATGTAGTATTTTAAGTATTAAGAGCGGCATCGCCAAAGTAAGGCGGCATCGCCTGGATTTGACAATTTATGTAGTATTATAACTATTGAGAGCGGCATCGCTAAAGAAAGGCGGCATCGCCTGGAATTACAGCATAAGTAGTATTTTAAATACTGAAAGCGGCATCGCTTAAATGGGGCGATATTGCCTGTTATTTATAGAGGGTTATGCAGCAAAACATGTATTATACACTGTAATTAAGATTTGTAACATTACACCTTTAATTTATTCACGTGTAAGTTATGCCTCTTTCATATTGTAATATTTTGATGAGTATAGTCAGTTTAACAATGAAACACCTTACATACCATATTCTTTAGTTATTTGTTAACAGAACTGTATAATTTTTCAGGCTCATAAATCTGAGATTGAAGCATTACCGGAGGTCTAGGCGGGCAAGGTGGAACTTCTCCCGGACCTGTTACAGACAGAATTCCAGAGCCTTCATTAAGTCGGAAATACGGGAAACGTTTTATGTAATGTAATAAGTGGGCTTTGAACAGTGGTTTAGGGAGAAGGGATATTTTGCCTGCTAAGGCGTTTACATTAGCTATAATTTAGGTTTTTATAACTCAAAGTCATCTAGTCCAGCACCAGTTATATCAAATAATAATAATAATTAATAAGTCTTTAATGTTTTGTTTTTTTTTAAAGCACGAAAAGAATTTTATCTAAGCAAGTTGTTAAAAAGGAGCCTATGACAGCAGAAATTCTATTAAATAGTTATAATGATCAAATTTATGTGGATTTAAATTTGAAAAGTCGGCGTATTATTTGTGCGTCATTATAGCTCTTGCTGGATCTAAGCACAGTTCTGAGTATGAGTTTTATGAAACATGAGTATATTCATCGAAAGCATTACTAAACTAATAGATATATGAATTGGGCATGGATTACTATTGCGAGAACTAGAACATATTTATTTCCTGTGGATAATACTTAAAACTGTTGAACTGGGCCAATTTTGTTATTTGTGTAAAACCGAAAAACGGGAATTATGTGGGGATGTGTAACAAACAGATGTCATACACAAACTTATATTAAGAGTGATTAAGAGCACTTGTTTACATATCAGTGAGTTTTTAAAAATATTGTTTACACTCGCTAAGATCTGATGCATGTGCTAATTATTATGTGTAAACGACAGAATGGTTAAATGTCATGGACGCTGACTTTGTGAGTTAGCAAAAGACGGATTTATGAAAGATTCTTTACAAGAAATAATATCTGTATCATTGTCATTGAGTCTTTTATTATGTTCGTGTCCTTAGATTAAATTTTGTATAGCTGAACAGATTGGATTAAATAAGGACAGGTTTATTTTGCAAATTCAAGGTTGACAAACTATCTTATAATAATGTATCATCGGCATTCGAAGTTGATTCCACGGAAGTCCCCGTTCTTTAATATTTCATTCGGTATACCCAAGTGCTATCCTAGCGATTTTCCAAATTAAATGTTGAAATTGAATTTGGATCTTGTGTTTTATGTTAAATGAGTTTACGAAATGGTAATCAGGGAAATAAAATTTTCCGAGTTTGAGGTACGAACAAGAAGAAAATTAATTTCCCTTGTTTGTAATGAAGTAACCGCTAGATGGTAGTTTTCGCACGAGAGATTCGTGCTGTATATCGCAGGGTTGTCATTCAGCTTTGGGTTACCGAAGTGTACACACTGATTTTTTATATGTATAAAATCTGTTCAGCTTATAGCAAACGAATTCAGTTATTCATGAACTGATTTATGATTTGCGGTGTCATAATATGCATTTGTTAAAGTAATTTGTACGATATTTGTTGTCAATGATATGTAGAGAAATATATGTATGGAGAAATCTATGATTTCAATGCAAATATTATAATTAATAGAGTTCATTCGGTCTACCCAAGTGCTATCCTAGCGATTTTCCAAATTAAATGTTGAAATTGAATTTGGATCTTGTGTTTTATGTTAATTAAGGTTACGAAATGGTAATCAGGAAAATTGTTTCGCATTCATTATTACAATAAGAGCACAGGTTATTCTGAACTTTGTTTATTTTAAAGAGAAAAGATTTAAAGCGAATGCTTGAAACTCTTGAAGTTTTATTTCCTCTATATCCAATACTTACATTTCTATACATTATTTTAAAGTCGTTTTGATGAAAATTACCAAAATGTTGCGACCATTTCAAAGATTTATGTATATTTTGTGTGTTCGTCAAAATATCACAAAAGTTCCTACATCCTTTTTTGTATTTATAAAGATATCTCAAATTTGTGTTTAGGTGCATGTTTCTTTTAAGCATTTTGTAATTCTCGTTATTGTGTCTGATTACATGTATATAGATTTCCATTCGTTTGGGATACTCATCAAAAGTCTTTGATAATCTAAACAGGTGCCTCAAATATTGTAAATATTTTACAACTGATTAAACGTGAAAAATTAAAAAAAAAGGTTGCATTATAACCATAAAATAATAATAAATGTATAGTATCTTTTCAATATCATGTATAAGAAGAGAATAGTCTGAAACGAGAATTTGTTGTATAAAATCACAAGACATAAGTTGTAAGATATATATAATTGCAATCTGCTGAATTTGTTTTTGCATGCTGATTGCTCTGGCCAACGAGGAGCGTGATAAACAAGTTTGCGATCAGACGTACAGTATTTTTTCAAAAGTTGGAATCATGAGGCGAAAATTGCATAGTTAGAAGAAAAGGTGTTGACTCTATAGAGCGCTTTAGCAGGTTTGTTGTTTTTATCAACGATGTATCGTATTTTTATTCAAATGCTGTTATTATTCATGGCGGCGGCGGCGCTTCAGGGTTTCCATGTTGTATAAAGTTACATTTTCGGTTGGATGGTATTATCCATTAATAAACGAGAAGTTGATCAAAATTCATGCGCGTATCAAATAACTACTGATTCAGAAATGCTGAAAACATTTAAACGTAAAGAAAAAAAGTGAAATATGCATATCAGGAATGGCCATATCCAGCAGACACAGCCTCCCTAAACTGCCAAAAAAGTAAAGAGGAGAAGAGAGCATGGTATTAAACTTATCAGTTTCAATATGGACACCACAAACAATTAACGAAAGTAAGAACCGAGGGGTTACCTCCTTGGAACGGTCAGTGGCGAAACAATTTAACTCTGGATAGACTGATACGACTTCATCAAAATCAAGAGCTTTTGTTCTGCATCACAAATTTGTGTTTTGGAAAATAATAAGACTGATGTGTAAAGGAAGAAAACCATTTCTTGTCATGTTTAGTGTGGTTTTGCCTATTTAAATACCTGTGGAAATCTGAAAATACTTATTTCTGCTTCTCCTTAGCTGGACTTTTACCCTGAAAACTGGAAGTTGCACTAGCACTTAATACAATCATGATACATTTTTAAGAGAAATTTACCTATGTTTCAGTAGTTCTGCCTACATTTCTGCAATTGTAAATAAAAAAATCCAGAAAATACCAACTGGAATAAGTTTCAGAATTTGAAAGTCACATTTGCCAGTCTTGTATAAAATACTTAGCAGACAGAGATTTAAAAGTGGTTATGGATACCTTTCACTGGTAAAAACAAATTTTCTTTTTATTTTATGCTTTTAGTTCACAATTTACTTCAATTGGACAGAAAAATTGCATGAAATGGCGCCAAAAACGTTTGTTAATGACGTGACGTCATGACGTCACATACCAAAATTTGAGCCCGTTTTCTTAACGTTTTCCTTCGGAATATTCTGTACGTTTGGGTACCAACGTGAAAAAGGCAGTGAAAATAAAAATGATATTCCACTGTTTGAAAACAGTGAGATACCACTTTTATTTCACCGGGAAAGTTCTATAATTCACTGGAAAGCATAAAATAAATTGGCATTATTTATTGCCAATTAATAAGTTCCAGGTTCACACGTTTTCTACAATATTCTGAGTTATTTAACATATTGTTTTTAACATTGTTATTATACATTTTAAAAATGGATCAACAGCATTTTTTATGTATGATTTGATTGGAAACCACAATTTATTTGGTAATGAAATCGATATTAATGAGTATTTTTCATATCAGTTATTAACACCTGTAAAGGGAGTGTCAGAAATGGATAATCAGACTTCATGTTTATGTTTTAAAAATAATTGATTGAGATAATTTCATCTTTTTTTGACCAATAGCAGAATTATTAATCAACTTAAATGACTAACTCTGTCATGCTCATTCCAGTAACTTGGCTCAAACATGTATTGTCACAATATTTTGCACACAGCAGCTTTAGCTTCAAGATCACTGTTACAAATAACTGAAAATTCCTATGGCGTTTTCATGCCTGGAGATATTTTCATATGACTTTGCACATATAGGCCCCAAAATCCTGATGAATCACATTCATATTAAGTCTTAATGTGATGTAAATGTGATGTAAATAAAACAGTACTATTTAAGTCTAGATTATGACTTTATGCATATAATGCGTATACATTTTTAATTGCATGGCACAATTTGGTGCCATTGCAAGTTACACATTCAATTGTATTCATGGTTACATTCAAAAATTATAATAAAATTTATTTTTCAGTCAATAAAATTTTAGGTTTATCAATATTCAATATTGCGTTTATTGAGGTAATGAAAAACATTTGGGTTGTAAAATTTAAGCAAGAAGCATTAAGTGTTTACTCGTTTGTCTTCAAAAACCCAAATGATTTTCGTTAACTCTTAAGATTTGAAGTAAAAAGCAAATCGCTTGTGCAGCTGAATTCAAAGTTGATGTTGACTTTAATTATTTCCAAAAATCATATATTATTATCATGCATGAGTAGGCTTACAATTGTTAGACACTATTTTTTAATATAATGGCTAAATACATGACATTACAAATCATTATCCGAGATTTCTTACGCTAGAGCTCGATAAGAGGCAGTGCCTTAGTTCAAATTAAGTTTTTTTTTGTGTAAAATATATGAAAAAACGATAATTATTTCCAGCAAATGTACAAATCGACAGACCAATCAAAACAGACGTCGGTTCTATTTAAGCAATAGGTTCAATGTGCTGATTTCCACACTTGTTCTACGTATCAACTGTTACGGTATTGTGTGTATAAATAAAAATGTCACAGGAGTTACATTTTGTAGAGGAATTTAACAACACTAATAGGAGTAACTATGAATATTATGACCATCATGATAATGGATTTCCAATCCTATCTGTAATTTTACAAGTTGAATATTACCTCTATTTCATACTGGCCGCTGCTTCGTTTGTCCCAAATATTTTGACAATAATTGTGATGTCAAAACAATGGATAAGCCATTCGTCAACATCCGTGTTCTTCATAGCACTTGCTGTGTCAGATCTTTTGATGGGTGTTACGCCGGCAATTTATAGGCTGTTTAGAAATAATTATCGTGGGAGCGAAGATGTCATAAAATACGTTGGACACATTTATTCCATATATGTCGGAGTAAATATCAAACTATCCCATTATTTTCTTTGTTGTATAACAATCGAAAGGGTTTTAAGCGTTTACTTTCCACACAAGATAAAAACAATGTGCACATTACGATTCGCAAAGGTGTTGGTGATTGTGATGTCTTGTTTTTTTATTGTACTGGAGCCTGTTATTTATTACATTTTTGTGGAGGTGCATGTTTATTTCGGACTTATGTATTATGACGAAAAATTCCCTCACGGTTTTTTGTCAATGAATATAATTTTGATCATGACGGAAATCATTCTCCCAATGTTCGTTGTCTTGATAGGAACACTACTTATTTGTATAAAGTTATACACTGGGAACTCAGTGATAAAAAACAACAGCAGCAACAGCCTGAGGAAAGCAGAGATTTCAAACAGCATCACTCGTACGCTCTTGGTGACAAATTTGGCTTTTGTTGTGCTTTTGGCTCCATACGGAATTATAACAATAATGTTCTCGCTAATACAAGTTGATTTATCCTCACCCGAAACTGCCCTTGCACTTTTGTTTTTTTCCTCGATATGGGCAAAGTTTAACTCGGCAGTCAATTTCTACCTTTATATTCTGAGTGGAGCAAGATTTAGAGAAGAGGTGAAGAAATTGATTTGCGGAAATAAACTCTGAAGACACACTGGATGTATACCGTAATGCCGGAGTGAAGTCAAAATACAAGGAAATATCGTCACTCTACATGTATTTCGCCAGAATTGAAAACAAAAGGAAATATCGTCACTCTATTTGTATTTCTCCAGAAGTCAAAACACAGGAAAATATCGTCACTCTATTTGTATTTCTCCAGAAGTCAAAACACAGGGAAATATCGTCACACTACTTTTAATTCTGTATGTCTTAAATGATCACTAACAGTTGAAATTGGTATGTTTCAACATTCGGCTTTATTGATCATAATATTTATTGAAAATAATCTCGTTAATAAAGTTACTGTCGGAAAGAATTAGTCAGACTATCATAACTAAAGCTGCGAAACCTTTATGCGGACAGAGGACATTGAAACATGGGAACACGTGGGGTTAGTGTAAATATGTGTTTGTTGTATGGAGGTAGGCATTGATTCAATTAGTATAATATTAATAGGTTAAAAAAGGAAATTAAAAACAAAATTCTATGTGATTAAAAGTTGGATTTTGTTCTTCAACTAAAACGGATGTAATTTGAAAAGAAAATATTAAGTAACTGTATATTGTTTGCATCAGTAGACATTTATTATTGTGTTTTTTCTTGTGTACATCCCACCAACTTCTAAACTGGAAGTCAGATTTTTATGTAAAAAATATCAATCTCATAATTATTTAGTAAAGAGGAGATAACCATCACCGCTGCGAAAATATAACAACAACTTCCGCTTCATAAAAATGACTAGATAATTATGTATAAACACCACAACGTACATTAAGTGTAAAAAAAGCTTTATCGAATATAAAAAAATAATGTTTCTCTTTTTTCAGTGTACTATGACTTCACATGTACAAACTATTTAAACATTGGTTGTTTTTTGTTGTTGTTGTTGTTGTTGTTGATGTTGCTTTTTGTTCTTTGTTTCAAATGTAGTTCGTTACTCTTATTGTCTATATAATACAATTAGCTCGGAGAAAAGAGAACCATATAATTATACAATAAAAGGAGAAAATACCAAGTTGAACATGTAAAAAGTTCTCATTAACAAACCAAGAACCTTTAAAACTTGCATTCAATCATCAGAACTTAATTGAGAAAGTTTATTGAACTAAAATGTTATTTAGTTTAATTGAATATTATGAGAGTACGTATTCCAAACATAGGATTTCTAGGGGGTGTGAGTGCATCTGCTCCCATCTGACATAGATGTTCTAGGGAATGTGAGTGCACGTAATTCCCAGCTGACATAGATTAGATGTTCTAGGGAGTTGTATATTTCACAAATAGAAATAAGTTCACGTATAATCTTCTGTTTGTATTGTTTCATTAACGTTATTTTCTATTCACATTTTATGTTACTTCATTGTATTGCAAGATTTTAAATATTTTATTTAAGAGTTTTAGGTTTTTCACTGAGTGTATGAGATAGCAAACGACTTTGATTTTTTGGATTTTACAACTTATTTAAATGGTGTTAACATTTAATTGCTAAATGTTTACGCTTTGGGTTTTGTAAATTTATTGATATTTATACTCTTTTTGCACTTTTTAGCGATGACCGTTTTTCTTGAAAGAATTTCAAAGTGAAATACGAATAACAGGAATTGCCACTTCTAGAAGACTAAGCCTCCATAAACAGCAAAGAAGTAGATAGGAAAAGAAAGAATGTGTTTCCATGCATACCATCGTTTGGGATGGATCAAACTTGTACTGTTAATTGGTGTAAATATTGAGTTGCGCTCAACCCGGGGCTAGGCGGCGTGGACAGTAATAAGCATTACCATTACTGCCCATGAACAGGCTCAATCAAACCGAGCCTGCAATATTGTCATATTCAAAGTTCCCTTTTATCTTTTAAAATGATCAATATCAGAAAAGACACAAAAACAATTTTAAAAAACGAGAACCCGAGGGGGTTACAGCTTTGGAACGGTCAATGCAAAACAATTTGCCACTGGGTGGTTAAGACCAGCTCCTCATACTCCCGCAACAACCTCATACTTGCCCCCAAATGGTTCTCTTATAAAACAATACAAGTTGGTTTGGTGAATTAGCTCGAACCCGCCTATCAATTAGAAAATGTTGCATATGAAAATAGCTTTGTAAATCAAAAACACGGTTACTCAAAAAACTTACTAAGTTCATATCCCCTGGAGTCGAATCAGCAAGAACACGATGAAAGACACAAAGGAAACATATTTTCTAGGTTACCGTTTTTTTAGTTTTTGTAAACAATGTTTGTTAGTGTTGTTGTTGTTGATTGCTTTGTCGTTGTTGTTGTTGTTGCTGCTGTTGTTGACTTCTTTGTCATTGAAAACTATAGCATGTTTTCCAAAGCATTTTTTTCATTTTCTGTTACTTATTTCTTAATAATTTTCCTCTAGAATTTAAGCACATATTTATATCTACATTAAAGATTTTATTAAGTATATGATTTTTTTTTTCATTTTTTTTATAAAATCGGTTTGCTCTATATATAATATATGACTCTTAACTTGGAGAAAAAGTCGTATTTAATATTTCGCTGTGTGTGAAGATAGCAAACGACTTTAATTTGTTGGAGTTCACAAGTTATTTGAATGTCCAAAATGTAATTGTTGAATGTGATATTTATACCGCATCATGAACTTTGCAGTGCTAAAATTTATCTTTAAGTAAGCACTTTTCTCCCTTTTCCCACGCAAGGCGTGGCTTCAATCAAAGTCACTCTCAAAGTATAATGGCCAGTCGAATAGTTTTGGACTAATGACGTCGGAATGCACACAAGCTTGCTGCTGGTAATATGCGTGCCGTTATTTAAGGAATGATTCTTATTTTGGTGCGGTTCATGCAGATTGGACGTGCACGCGAGAGCTGGCAAATCCATAAAGCGCGCTTGCGCTTTATGGTAAATTTGCCAGCTCTCGCGTGCACGTCCAATCTGCATGAACCGCAACAAAATAAGAATCATTACTTATATTTACATTTTATTCATTTTTATTTTAAATAAACTTAAGTCGAACGCTTTCAAAAATTAGTATTAAGTGAAAAGGGTGAGTAATACGTGGGAGTTTTCAACAGTAACAGCCATGACGTTACTGACGTCATTAAGGGTCATGCGGTTCATGCAAAATGAACCAAATTTTTTTAAACGAAGAAATCAATAGGAATGTAAATATTCGCATCTGTTCAGACCACCAGTTCGAGTCAGTCCATAGTTCCGACAAGTATCATGATAATCATTATCATTTGTTACTTTTTTGTTGTGTTTTTAATATATTAGTAAATAATATTGTCGTTTTTCATTTTTTGTCATTTTTATATTTGTATCGGTTTTGTTTGATGTTCTTATTTTGGATTTATGAGTTCTTTTTCATTTAAAACAAGGATATTCTAGTATTTCTTTAACATGTTTTAAGTTTTATTCATTTTTTTCTAAATTTTCTGTTAGTAAATATTTGAAATTGGTTTCCCTTAAAATTAAATTATAATTAAATCATAAGCTCAGTTTTTGTATCTACAATCATGACAATACAGATTTTTTTTCAATTAATCGTACAGTTTATTATACTTTATTTAAGGGCTTACTACACTCCTCCCCAGCACATGTATTGATAACAAGAAGATTATCAAAATCTCAATAACGGCAAAATGCTGTTCAATGAAACTTTGCACAAATGAGTGTTACCAATGTATCTTTATTTTGCATATGGCAAGACACGTT
Source organism: Corbicula japonica (assembly GCA_038501625.1). Classification (NCBI taxonomy): domain Eukaryota; kingdom Metazoa; phylum Mollusca; class Bivalvia; order Venerida; family Cyrenidae; genus Corbicula; species Corbicula japonica. Next base: position 8,972,189 of record JAZAYU010000020.1, on the reverse strand, counting down.
AGAACAGTAAAGAAAAATAGCGAGATCTAAAAATTCCTTAAAATTCTATTTACATAAATTCACAAAAACTAGGTGTATTAAGCCCTTAAATTATTTTTTTCTGAGTCATTCCTTATTTTTCTGGAATTTAAACCGTTTTAACTATGTTTTTGGTTTGTTTTATTTATAAAAGATCCTGTGATTTTCGAAAGTGTGTTTGGTTTCGAATTATGATAAAGTTTTGAGAACATTATTGATCTGACAACCAGTTGCGTTCTCTGTGACTTAAAAAGGAATTGTACCAACTCTAGCCGGTTATTTAAAGCATTATTTGTATTTGCAGGGTTTAGGCCAAGTACATGTATAAACACATGGAAGTTTGTTCAAGCTGTAAATTGTTAACCAACAGTATCATTCTACATAAAGTTTACAATGGACATTCAATCAGTACGACAGAGATATTGATACTCTTTAATGTATAATTTTATTATTAACCAACATGATTATTCATCTTAATTTTAAACAAAGACGGTTGATGAGAAAGTTCAAATTTTCGCTTATGTCGGACCTGGAAGAAATTTTTCCTAGAATTCCTTGAAAACCCAAACATTATTTTGACGAATTGGCACTAAAAATTGTAGACCAGCATACACTTACTTCAGGTATGAGTTGCTTTGGTATATTGTCCATGAATTTCAGAGTTCTCATGAAAACGGTTTTTCTTTTGTTTTAGTATGTGCTTGGTAATTAGAACACGTATTAGACTAAATTGAGCTTGCAAACATTAACTACATCCTTAGCTAAAAACATTTCTTTACTAAAATCTAGGTGGCAATAAGTGTTTCCTCCAAAATTCATTTTTGAAATTTTAGCCACTTTTCGTCATTTGCAATGTTTGCGACCTCTTAAATTTCGCTTTGTTCTGTTAGAATTTGTACGAAAATATGCTTGGGGTACTTTTAGTGAAGATTATTCAACTATTTAGAATGATTAAGTGCTTACGGATAGCTAGGTGACGGTATCGTTAGATTTTTCGAGGGATCCTCGACATGTTTCCTTAAACTCAAGAAGATGTACACACGATTTATTAATATACTTCACATTGTTTGCTATGCACGAATAGTATTTTTATTTTATGCTTTACAGTGAATGATAGAATTTGCCCGGTGAAATAAAAGTGGTATTTCACTGTTTTCAAACAGTGGAATATCAGTTTTATTTTCACTGCTTTTTCACGTTGGTACCTAATGCTGCCCTCACACATACCTCGCGACCTTACTGCGACCTGAAAACTAGTAAAATAGCATTTTTCTTTCGAAAATCATTTGGTTTTCTTTCAAATTTCCAAATTTCTCTCGCAGACGGTCCGGGGCTCTGCAGTCTTGTGTTCAGTACGTTTTCTCTATGTCCTCAATACGACCCTTCTACGTCCATGGCGTTTCCACTGCGACTATATTGCGTCCCCAAGGCGACCCCACGGCGATCATCGGCGACCCAGATGCGACTGTGCTACGTTCTCTGCGTCCTTACGGCGACTCTACGGCGACTATTGCGTTTGTCCGGCGACTGTCCTGCGACTGTAAGGACGTGGTAAGGACGCAATAGTCACAGCAAGGACGCAGTAGCGTCGCCAAAGGTTTCCGAGCAATTTCTTGTAATTTCATCGGCGACTCTACGGCGTCCTTAGTACGAGTGTACTTCGTCTATTGCGTTCTTATTGCGTCCTTACTACGATGCTGCTGCGACTATGGCGACTCCACTGCGATCCCACGGCGACCTAACCAGGACTCAGCAAGAATGCAGAGTTTCTGCGACTGTTTTGTGCATGTTCAAAATATTCGCCGACGGTCTGCGACCTTGTGCGTCCTTGGGTTCCTCGCTACGACCTCGCTGCGTCCCTGCTGCGCCCATGGCGACTGTGCTGCGTCCTGGGTCGTAGCAAGGTCGCAGTAAGGACGCAGTAAGGTCGCGAGGTATGTGTGAGGGCAGTTTAACCGCACATAACATTTCGAATGAGAACGTTTTGAAAACGGGTGTAAATTTGGGTAAATGACGTCATGACGTCACGTCATAAACAAACGCTTTTGACGCCATTTCATGCAATATTTCTATCGAATTCACACAATTTGTGCACTAAAAGCATAAAATAAAAAGAAAAATTGTTTTTACTAGTGAACGATAGAAATATATTTCACTCGTGAGCTTCGCCACTCGTGAAAATACAAATTCCGGAGCTTACTCGGTGAAATATATTTCTTTAGCACATACTTTCCGGTGTGGGAGTGTAAAAACACCCGTTATATATTTTCGATATCGTAGCCGAATCACAATTCATCCGCGTTATCAGCGATCAAAACAAATTTATGAAAATGACTTACTTTTGCCATCTGACCACTTCAGGCAAGCAAGCAGCTTCTATAAGGAACTTAAGCATCCCTTTAAATGATAATATCCACGGGAAATATAACTTTCTGACATCTTGATTACTCCGTAAGATAGCAATACGCCGAAAGTCTATGATGAAATTCAACAACAGCAACAAAGCCATTTTCATTTCGTTTTAATCGAAAACAAAATGACCCAGACGCTAGTATCGTTTTCAGAACATCGTCGGTGTGATCTTACAAAATCCCCGAAACAAAATGAAAACACTAGAAACACATTTTCAATCCGAATCATAAGTTTATATACAGCAAATTTCAATGTTGTCATATGCCGCTACGAAAGTTTACACAAATGACGTCATACCGTAGATCGATTTATTTAATTAAGGTAGAGCAACTGTAATGCTTTCCCGCGCAAAAATTTGCGACGTCATCAAACATCGGCTCGCTTTCGGTGACTTCCGACGCTACTCGTCAGAGCCGATAGTAGCCGAAGCAACATCGATTATTGTCGACTGTTAGTGACAGTTCACCGAGTATTCCCGACATTCGAGAAAAAAGCGCGGGAAAGCATTACAGTTGCTCTACCTTAAACACAACTTCAGAAGCCTATAACTGGTAGATTCTTTTATCTAGACTCTAGCGCAGTTAATGTTAATTTTATTTATTTATTTTCACTAATTTTGGCAAATAGGAAAACGGTAGGATAAATTCTTTTGGGACTAGCTTATGTATCACCCGATACGACCGAATTACACGTTTAAATTTCGCTCTACTAGGCGATAGAAAGGGACAATTCATGGATTTTGCTTGTTTTTTCAGGGTATGTGATAAATAGAATACATCATTCTTGTTCATTTTATACTGAAATTATTTAACTCGTCATCTAAATCGATATAAACTCGGCAAAAGCCTCGTTTTATATCGATTTAGACGACTCGTTTAATAATTTCAGTATAAAATGATCACTCATGTTGTATCCTCTATATCTTACACTGGTAAAAACAAATATCCTCTATTTTTACATATCTTAATGTGCATGCCAGTTATTAGCTTCATTTCTTTCATTTCCTTTTATTAACAACATTAATGTTTGATTGACAAATGTATGAATAAATGTTTGTGTTTACGGGGTTTATTTTGAATTCGAATTGGAAATTGGGGATGTGAAAGAAATCAATGATTTCTAAAACAAAATAAAAAATATCGATGTCTGCATCCAATAAATGTCTTATGACATTCGCATTTGCCATTAATGCTGTCAAAAACATTTGAACAGTCTTTCAAGTGAAATAAAAGATTGAGTATCTACGAACGTCGGGTAAATGTATGCAGCATAAATTAATATGAACTATAGGTGCTACCTATTTAACGGGGAAAGCCAAAGAACTGCACAGATACATCTGATTAAGAAGTAGACATAGGAAATGTTACCATAATTGTTAATGGGCACAAAAACTGGTAAGGTTTTACATTTTATTGAAATATGGTGACCTCTGAAGCTCTATTAGTATAGTGTCAGCGTGTCAACTGGAGGTTTGAGTTTCAAGCTTTGCTCAAGGCTACTCATTTCACCCCAAAACTGCCACACTAGCATTGTCGGCAGGCAAATAATCATTTAGCTCCTTTTTTGCTTAGGTATTCGCCCAAACCCAGACCTGGGTACAATTATTTTGATGTTTTATAGAAATGTTTTCATTAAATGACAATTTCATTACTTCTTTTTATTGCAATAAGTAATCAAAATTATTTTAAGGTAAAGATTTTAATGATTATTGAATTATATTGCAATATACACAGAATACAGTAACATGCATGATATTATGATGCTATCACAGTCCGATTAATGATCATTTATATCAAGATTTTCTTGTGAGCTTTACATGGGCATCATCAGACATTACATTGTCCCATATTGTATTGTATATGTTGAAAAAACAACAACAACAGAATGCAATTCTTAGAGCCATTTTTAATTTTGCTGATATGATTTATGAGAAAACATTCTCAAAATCACTTGAATAAAATAATTTTGAGCTCTGTGTATTGCAAAATTACTGCTCTAAAGAAATGTAGTAGACTTCATACCAGCATGCTTCTAGCTCAATTGGAAGAGCGTCAGCACAGTAAGCCGGAGATCCGACATTCAAATGCTGGTCGAGGCTACTTTTTCAAACTCAAATCTGCCACATTTACGTTGTTGACAGGGCAAATTACCTTTGGATCTCCTTTGGGTGACGCATGTGGCTGGTTTATTTGATCCAAACCTATGCAGACTCTGTAGCTCAATTGGTACACATGGGTAGCCTAAGGTCCGAGGTTCCAATCCTGGTTGAGTCTACTCTTTCCAACACATATCTGCTACAGAACATTTTGCATGTTTTCTAAGTGTTGTTATCACATGCTCTTTTTGAGGAACAGTATATTGATTGTTTGGTAAATAAGAGTCATTGCTGTGGCTACAGATTTCCTTCTCTCCTGCATGCCACTCTCTATCTCTTTCTCCACCCCCGTACCCCACTTACACACAAATAATGCTAGATTTGAATTTTTATTAGGAGTAAATGGCCAGTGGACCTCTTTTCGGCAATTTGACTGTTGAAAATAATTACTAATTGCAGATGTCTCGTGTTAAAGTGAGAAGTAAACATGTCTGCCAGCTCTCTTCCCAATCATGCCAAACTTTTGTAAAATATTTTTCCCAGTATTTAAACAACTTAGTTATGCAACGAACTGCATGGTTACACCTACATCTATTGCCTTACAAATAAATGAAAGTTGCAAGTTGTAGCCAATGACTCAAAACTGCATTAAAGGTTTTACAATTAGACAGACAATTTTTCATCTTAATTACAATTACACTAGTATATTTTCCCTTAAATAAGAGTTTTTTATTCAAAGACTTCAAACATAGTGACAGACAGTTTTGTGTTACCTTGTTTCACACAATGCTATTGGACTGTTGTGGTAAAACAGTGACATACAATAAAAAAATAGTCATAAGGATCTTTTAGAATTGAAATAACATTAAATTCTTTAAGATTCCATAGATATTTGTATATTTGACAAGTCCTTAATTTTCTACACGGGCTCAATTTCTTAAATTTAGTCGACTGTCGTCTTTTTATTTTGGTCAACTGAGCGCGAGTCTAAAACTTGGACCGCGATCTGTGTTTTAAACATTGACGTAACGTTCGTACTCCGTTCTTTAGCGATACCGGAAGTATCCCGAAGTTCAATATTCAATATGGCGCCATGAATTGGGAACCGAAAATTTGGTCGGACGGGTATATATTTTCATTTTTGAAATCGACCATTTTCAATAATTACAAGCTGCATACGCATTACCTATAGGCGGGCGAAACCCGAAAAGCGCCCTTCGGGCGCTTTGCTTGGCTTTCCCCGTAAAAACTGAAAATACAGGGTCGTCGTTCATGTTTTTGTGTACACTGACAACCTTCGTATGTTACAGTTGACCTCACGATGATTTGTGGTTAACTTGGTGCTTAGCAAACTTTGAGTAGTATAATATAAATAATAACAAGCTGATAAGATCTGCATTTGCGCTTAGAAATTATATTGTTATTTCAACCGAAAGACAGAATTGTTTAGTTTCTTTGTCTTTCGGTAATTGTAATTGTAATAGTATGATTACATCATATTCCAGTATACGTTATGCTCTTCAAATTGCAGGAAATAAAAGCAACTATGCCTGTATCGCTTTCAGTTGTTCTTTTGTATTATTCTGTAATTACGTGTTTCCTGATATTTAAGAACCACCTAAACCCCTGCTAATACCTTAACGTTCAATCGTTTGAATGGGAAACGATTAATTTGAATTGTATATGTATACAAAAAACACTAAGAATTTACAAAATGGTGTACTTGAAACAAGAACAAACCGTATTTAGTGAACAATCTACTTTGTCTGAATTATTCCATTTTATGATTATGATTCACGAATGTAAGGGTTAAGTCCTAATTGATATTTTTATTGCGTTTTGCTTTTTGTCAATTCTCAAATGACCAAAATGAGAAATTATAACTATAAAAGAAGAAACTATATATTAAACCCCCAAAAAGAAAATACACCTATTTATTAAAGTGATTAAATCAGCCTGAAGCATTTATTCTTTTTGATGTCTAAGATCAGAAGGTTATTAAACTGAGATAAGAAACCAGTCTCAAATCCCAAGCATCTGATTGGCTGAATCAGATGCTTGAGATTTGAGACTGGTTTCCATTCTCAGTTCTATAACATTGGGACCAGATGTCTCTGTTCATTTACTTTGCATTTAAAACACACAATAATCTAAAATAGTGTTTGATAATTCAGTTTAAAAGAGATATTAGCCGGGAGCTTCGATGGGTTCATCCACCTGAAGTGTGTTTTGAAACAAGACGCAGCAAATCACAATAGTTGATAACTCGAGAAGTATTAAGAAAAGTTTAGCTGGGAGCTTCAATGTAAGCCTATATTAAAAGAAGGCGTTGCTGATCACCATAAGTGATAATTTCATGTAAAGGAAAATTTTGCCGGGAGTTTCAATGGATCGTATGATTGAAGCGTGTGTTGAAGGAAGGCGCTGTCGATCGCAATAGCTGCTGATGATTAGAATAAAAGGAAATTATAGCCGGGAGCTTCTTATGTGATCATCATACCGGTATTAAAGTGTGTTTTAAAGGAAGGCGCAGCCGATCAAATAGTTTTAACAAAATTAATGTTTGATGTGTTTTTAAATTCGCTTTTTAACATGTAACATACTTCTTCTTTCATTCTTTTCTATCGCATTAAAATAATATCCGATCTTCCGCTCGCACTGACCTAAAATAAAACTTTCTTGTTTGCAAAATATTTCTAACCTGTTGATTTTCCTCGACGTGTAAAGGCTATAGAGTGACAAAGCGGTTAAACATGCCGGAATATAAGAAAAGGCCAAACTCAGAAAACGCGGCCTCCCCACAAAGCCGAACAATAAAGAACAAAACATACATGTAGTTAGAATTTATGAAATGATCAATTTCAATTATCAAAACAGTTAAAGAAAAACGAATCTCAGAGATGCCGTCTTGGAATGGTCGGTGGCAAAACAATTTGCTGTGGGATTTAACCAGGTTTTAGGGTGCATCTAGATGACTGGTTTCACTGGCTAAGAAATGACTAACAATATTGCTCAATATTGTGATTAGAAATGTTCTCTTGTGCTTACAAGATCGGGTATTACGGTGTTTTGTTCACTGAATAAAATTACATTTCTTCACTTCATCAATGATTTTTTTCAATATTGTCTCAGTTCTTTGCAATAACCATAACACTTTTCTTAGATGTTATTCTCACATGGTTTAAAAAGGCAAATTTTAATTTAATGAATTTCCTTTGCGACTTCCAAGTTCAGTTTCGCTATGTTTTACAAACAACTCTCGTATGATTTGAATTAAATTTCAAATGGATGAAAGGGAACTTTAAAAGGCACCGAACACTACACTGACATAGCCTCAGGGTGGCTATACCACGTTACTTTTTGGATGTCGCGCACACACAAAATCAATCACTTCAGGTAGGTTTTTGCCTCCATTAAATCGGCTGCTGTTTTCTTAAACATTCAAAGACAAAGTCTCACTTTCAAACAAAATTTTCTTTGAATGTTTGAGAAAATGGCAGCCGATTAGTAATAGAGGTGAAATGTCGGTGAAAATGCTTTTTAACAGGAGTACGGTGCTCCTTATCTGATCGAAATCGGTCCAGAAATTACTGAGAAATAAGCAAAATCCTACATGAAGCGATTGATTTTGTGTGTGCACGACATCCAAAAAGTCACGTGGTATAGCCACCCTGAGCCTGTTCATGAGCAGTAATGGGAGTGCATATAACTGTTCACGCGGCCAAGCCCACAAAATTTAGTATCGTGATCAACGTGCCTTCAAAGAGCTGTATAAGTCAAATAACTTTAAAAATAAAGAGAAAAAGAGTTGTTTCAGTGCCTGAAATACTCTTTTATCATCACATTTCGCTGGAAAAAAAAGTTTGCGCAATAAACGCCGAATGATATATTCGAGCGAGGAAAATTGACACGCATTTAAAATAGATGAAAAAGGAACTTTGGAAGCCACCAAACACGAAAAATATGAAAATATTGCAGACTCGGTTTGATTGAGCCTGTTCTTGGGCAGTAATGGAAATTCATACTTCACACGGCGTCTAGCCCCGGGTTCAATATTTACACTAATAATCAGTACAATGGCGATCCATCCCAAACGATGGAATGCATATGACGGTGAACATAGACCTTCATTGCGGCCTTTCCAGATTAATAACATCCATGTTCAGCGGCGTATGATTCCTAGATGAAAGATGGTTTCCCCTCAACGAGAAAAACAATGGACTGAACTAAACAGAATATAATTTTAATAGAGGATCTGTGAATATAAATTCTGGATATCACTGACAACGCTAAAGGCAAAATTTTAAAAGCAGGAAATATATCTGTGGGGTGATTGAACAATATCAAACCCTATTTTGTCTGAGATATTGAACCCACTCATCTTTTAGCTGAGCGAAATATAAAAACAAAGGTAATTTTAAATTAGAAGTAACAATAACACTTTCTTTAGATGTTATTCTCACTTGGTCGTCAAAAGGCAAATATTAATATTATTATAATAATGAATTCCTTTGCGACTACAAAGATAACAATAATTTACTTTCGTTTTGTGTTTCAAACATCTCGCGTAAGATTTTAATTATATTTTATATGGATGAAAAGGGAACTTTAGAAGCCACCGAACAAAACACTGACTGAGCCTGTTCGTTGGCAGTAATGGAAGAACATATTACTGTTCACGCCGCCAATCCCCCGGTTGAGCGCAACTGAATATTTACCCAAATAAAAAGTATCGTAATCAACGTGCTTTCAAAGGACTATATTAGCCAAAAAAAATTAAAAATAAAGAGAAAATATGATTTTTCAGTGCTTTAAATAGTGTTGTGTCATTTTATTTCGATGGAATATAAAATAAAACTTTTTGTACTCAAGAACTTTGTTCACTGAATATAATAATACATTGAACTTCTTCACTTCATTAATGATTTTTAATATTGTCTCAATGCTTTTATATAACAATAAACCTTTCTTAAGAAAATATTCTCAATTGGTATTTAAAAGGAAAATATTAATTAAATGAATTCCTTTGCGACTACAAAGATAACAATAATTCAGTTTCGTTATGTTTTTCTAACCTCTCGCGTATGATTTTAATTTAATTTCAAATGGTTATAAAACTTCAGGGAACTTTGAAAGCCACCGAACACAACACTGACAGCCTGTTCATTAGCAGTAATGGAAGTATATATTACTGGTCATGCCGCCAAGCCCCGGGTTGAGCCCAACTGAATATTTACACAGTATACATATCATAGTCAAAATCCTTTCAAAGGACTATTTTAGCCAAAAAACTTTAAAAATAAAGAGAAAATCTGATATTTCAGTGCTTTAAATACAATTTTCAGTACTCAAATTTACTTTGTTTACCGAATATAATTATAAAATGTACTTCTTCACTTCATTAATGATTTTTAATATTGTCTTAATACTTTACAATAACAATAAAGCTTTCTTAAGATAATATTCTCAATTGGAAGTAAACGCAAATTTTAATTTAATTAATTCCTTTGCGACTACAAAGATAACAATAATTTAGTGTCTTTTTGTTTTCAAACAACTCTCCTATGATTTTAATTAAATTTCAAATGAATGAAAACTCAAGGGAACTTTGAAAGCCACCGAACACAACTGTACCACTGAATGAGCCAGTTAATGAGCAGTAATGGAAGTGCATATACACTCATCCAAAGTTCTAATTGGTCACTTTTTGACCGTATTTTTTTAATTAGAAAAACATTGACTTAACTCTTCATTGGTGATCAGTTGCCAACGACAGTCTTCGGTTAAAGCTTCAATCTTGTAGTAATTGACTTTGGAACAGTTTGGCGAGAGTTACCCTAAATTTTGCTAAAAATGCATTTCATGCGATTAAAGGTCAAGCAATCAGAAAATTGCTCTAAATTGCTCGTTTTCACTTTCAATTAAAGACTGTTTTAATTTTGACCCTGAATTGTAAGTAAATTGTATCGAATTCATTTAAGAAAACACATTTAAGAAAACAATCAATAATGATTAAAAGACATTTAATAATCGATTTCGCGACATAACAGTTCTTTTTAACCAGCGAAGCTGGTTTTACTAATCACAATTCTGAAATCGGTATCAAACCAACTGGCAAACGGCGATTTACGCATTTCAGAGAAATCAGAGTAAGTAAAGTAGTCCCCAAGTTTCCTGTTACTTGTTAAAGTTGGTATTAACTACGTCATGTTGATAGGATAAAACCTGTGCGGTGCATCAATGGTCAAATTCATCTGTACGACAGTTTGATTAAATGTAAAATCGGTGCGGTTCATATTTCTAGGACTTGATCGGTGCGGTGCAACAATGGTCAAACATTGTCCGTGTCCGCGATTTTTCACAATGAAGGAAGCAATTATATATTTCTTATTTCAAATAACTGCATAAACTTTCCCATCGATGGGGTCTCACTTTTTATATCATTTTTCGTGTTCATTATGTCTTTGGGATGTCAGTACACAGATTTCACTATTATAATTTTTTGCTTAAAACCCTTTACTCAATATATACGCCTTTCATCATATAGGTTACCAGTTCAGGTCCCGATCAGCTGGCACAATAGTGCCATCTGATCTGGATATAACATTTGTGATTACTGGTCAGAAAAAAATGACCATAAAAGCGAACAGTTTAAATCCTAATCAGATCGCACAGATGTGCCAGCTGATATGGATCTAAACTGTTCGCACAAGCTATGAAGGTATATCTATGGAGTAAAGGGTTAACAGAAGCCTTCACCCAGATAAAACATGGAAACCCTTATTTCCACTATCATTTAGACAAGAGGAAGTTCTTTGCGAGTGAACCAATTTTTTTGCTTTTTCGTAAATGGATACATGTATGAGAAGCATGGCACTGGTTATTCTCAATAAGCAAAATCGCTTCGCTGGTTTTCTGTACTTTCAGTACTTTGATTAAAATCTGTCATGAAATAGGGAAAAAACGAAACTAGCATACATTGTAAACATATACAATTGATGACCAATTAGATCTTTGGGTGAGTGTATATATTCTACCCCTCCCCCCACCATTAGCACTCGGGTTGAGCGCAACTGAATATTTACACAAATATAAGTATCGTTATCAAAGTGGCTTCAAATGTCAAATTTAACCAAAAAAACTTTAAAAATAAAGAGAAAATCTGTTGGTTCTGTGCTTTAAATACTGTTGTATCATTTAATTTCGATGGAACGAATTTTCGCGCAAAACCGCAAATGATATATTCCGACTGACCAAAATTCATGCAATCGAAGTTTTCAATTAAGACAAATTATTACGTCATGTTAATTCGGGGTTTATATTTGCGCTTATTATCTAGCAATAAATAGGCAAACTTTCATCCTGCGCGAAATAAAATGATACTACAGTATTCTTTCCTCTCTGATAGAGAAAGTTGTTTCTGGAGAGAATCCAGATATCTAGAACTAACTAATACGTTTACTGCCTAGAAGTAAAGGTTTTTCCCTAGGGAATTGGAAAACTTATTCTTCTTTTTAAATTTCAGATACACGCCTGTTATATGACTCGATTCTTCACATGTTAAATAAGAAAAGAAAACAAAATGGTTGACTTTCTACAGAAATGTCTCCAGAACAGCTCTATTTATACCCCTAAACACTTTAGGAAATTGTTTTACAAAATATACAAAAAACGTTGTATTTTTCTGCTAAAATGACTCAAAATTAAGTTGCATGATAAACATGATACATAGATTAATAACAGGTTACTGACTTTTGATAACAGTTGGTATTGGAAAAGAAAGCACTTTTGAAACTGAGGCTGACAACTTTTCAAAAATGATAGTTTCTATGCCCATGATAATTTCTGTGCGAAAAAGAGCCAGTTGAGCTGGTTGAAGTGTCCATTAAGAAAACAGAATGAAACAACTTTTATTCTGCCTTGCCCCGGGTATGCTGGCAGAATCGCAATATTTATATACATGTATTTATATTTTAGCCATTCTGCTCATTTTGCCACGCCCAGTTATATTGCGTCATTAATGGGTTTCCAAAATCCATTTTCCTACACGTATTTCTTAAATACTGCTTTTTATCTTTTTACGCTGTAAAGTATTTCTGTCGTTCTGATCAGTGATTTATGTCTTAATTTATCGTTCATTGCTTGTTATCTGTTCTCCACATAAAACGAATGACGATGTTAAAGCTCTTGGAACCATTTTAAGAGGCAAACAAACTTTAAAGGTAACATTTTTACATGGATCATTTCATCCATTTTCTAAACATTTCTGAACAAAAGCTGTCTTCATGGTATTTTATTTTAATTTAAAAGCTCTTAACTAGAATAAAATACGTCATGAAGTAACCTCTCTTAAATATTTTAAGTTTGAAATGTTCAGACTTCAAATTAAATCTAAATTGTTGTTAGCGTTTTGAAACGTCTGTAAAAGTTTAAAGGCCTGTGCCTTCTGATACTTTTAAAAGTATTCAGTGAAATGAAATCTTTAATGTTTGTTCTCTTTCCTTCAATTTTCGTTAAAGTTTTAGTATTCAATCCTAAAATAAATTTAAGAAACGTATCTATGATCTGCAAAATATACAAAACTGGAAAAATAGGACTTTTTTCGGATTTGTGGGGAGGCTGTGTCTTCTGGAAGTTGCCATATCTGATGCACATTTCACTATTATGACATTTACCACTTGAACAAATGAAGAAATAATGTGAAATCAATAAAATTGATTCAATCTAGAAGAATAGACAGTTTAGTCTGTCGTTTAGGAGCATACACATGGTGGAAATAATTTTAGGAAAGGTGAAGGTTGACATTAAAGGTTTTATTTATATGATCTAAAATACAGCATTTAAGGTTCCATGTTCACCGCCTTATGCACCGGGCTGTGTGGCGTTGGCAGTAATATGCATTTCAATTACATTTACTGGCCATGCTCAATCAAACCGAGACTACAATATTTTCATTTTTGCCACGTTCGGTGGCTTTCAAGTCTCCATTTGCATTTTTTCACAAATATAAACAATGTTTTGTTAGTTTTATTTCTAACTAAAGAAGAATTCGGTACTATGTTATTCAAATATACTTTACATACGGCGATATTGTTCTAAGCTGTGTATAATTTCGAGAAATTTTCACATTTGATAGAAACATAAAATTTACACCTCTGAAATTTGCATCTTAAAATGTTTCTTTGTACATTTGACTGGAAATTAATCTGGGATTGTACTAAATACCGCACGTTCGGCACATCGTTCATCGTTCGAAGTCCAGTTCTGCAGTTATTATAGCAAGTTGTCACTGGTAACGTACAGAAGGGCTTTGTTAGACCGTATATGTCACAAAACAGATATGTACAGTAAGGGGTCACAAGAACTTTAAAATCTAGCATCTATATGATGATGATGATGATGATGATGATGATGATGATGATGATTATGATTATGATGATGATAATGATGATGATGATGATGATGATGATGATGATGATGATGATGATGATGATATTAACAAATCCTGCTTTAGGTTAATGTTCGTTTTACCGTTTTCATTTTTACACATTTTTGATAAGTGATAAAAACGTTTTGATGAGCGTGGAAAAACTAATTCCAACCGAAAATGTCACATTAGACCGAATATATGACAACGTTTGACGTATTCGACCGAATATATCACACGTATGACATATACATTTTGTGACATATACGGTCTAACAGGGCTTGACGAGGATTGTACCATATGCCATGTTTCCTAGAACAAATGGAACTTTTTTCTGTTTCAGAAACAACGGACCAGTGGCAAACAGCTTGTTGTATTGTCCGAGATTTTAAAACTCGCTAGGAACGAGAGATTTTAAATCTCGCTAGAAATGAGACTGTTTTACGATTGAGTTAATATAGAAAGCTGCATAGGAAAACATTGATCTACGAAATATTTTTGAAATCATAGAACAATTTTGAAATATCTTGCAAATCATTTTTCATTTGTTTTTCTGTAAATACATTGTAAAACACTTTCATATCGTTTGAAAATGAAGAACAGGCTAATTTGCTTTCAATCAATTTGCGGTAAACATTTTGGTAATAAAATCAAGAAAGTTTTTACTTTAGACAGTTTAAGCATGCTGAAAAATAACTTATCTCCAGCTGATGTGAACATATTAAACAAAATCATTTATTGTCAATGGCTAATGGTTTGTTCAAACGCGAATGAGAATTTTGCAATGGATGAACTTAGAACTTTTCTTGGAGGTAATTTTGAAGAATTTGTTCTCAAAAACAGTCGGCATTCTAAAGCGAACATTCAGATGAGGGATTGTAACCACAATTTATTAAACAGCCTGTTACATTCTGATAATTCTTTCGGGACGGTACCGTTGTTTGGCTGGATTATGAAAAATACATACACCGTTATAATTGCAAAGTATCAACCTAAACTGAAAAAGAAAAGTATTTACAAAAATTCGGCCACAAAATATCGTTTATTTGTAGTATCTTCGAAAGTATTCGAAGACGCAATTCGTCAGAGCCAAAACTATCACATTGAACTGGCATACACTCGTGTGTTTCCACGGGATTGTAGAATGTTCATTGCTGTGCCTGTCTACAAAGATGGTTTTATCAATGAAAAAGACAAAATTGATAAATGAACACATCATTTGAAGGAATTACTTAAAATCATGGAGAACATGTTACTTATGGAATGGCTCAGATTCATGTTATCAACTTTGATTTGTCGTGTTCGATGGCTTCCCTTTTCAACTATTTTAACACAGAAACGGTTCATTTAAAAAACAATGAAAAAATCATTTGTATTTATTTATCAATGTTGAAACAATAGAGATTCAAAATTCAAGTTCTTTCTAAAAATTAAGGTGCTTATTATTTTAAATAAATAAATCTTAACTATTGTTAGATTTTTGTTTTGCAGTTTGGATTAAGCATAATAAACGTGATATTAATTAATATGCTCAACAAAAAAGAACTCTGACACTGCATATTGGATATATTGTCTCGCTATCATATTGGCAAACATTGTAAATTGTGGTTAGATATAAAAACTGAATGTGTTTTGAGCTTAGCCGTGCATTTTGATATGCTCTGTTATGTCTATTAGATTTTTATATTATTTCGACCTCTGAGACTTAAACTGACATGACTATCGTTGCTTTCCACTCTGTAATGTAATTATTCATTAGTTTGTCAACAATATTTTGTGTTGAAGTTCCCTTTCAGTTGTATTGCTATAATTACTAGATCTAGCACAACAAAGCTGTTTTACAACAAAAACACCCAATTTTTACAAGACGGACCAGATTTGATATCAGCCCAATGTGCAACTCGTTTGTTCATCGTCGAGTATAAGAAGTGCATCCCCAAAAGCTGCCGACAGATTTTAATTGACGAATATTTGGGGTACCGCTGCCATTTTCGCTGTCAATGCGGCATTAGTATATTAGTGTATTTTCACGAGTGTACTGTTATCAGTAAAATAACCCGTTACCGATGCAGTGAAAGTAACGTATATCAGGGCTATCCCATCAACCTGTATTTGGGGTTGTCCCGGTTAGCTCAGTTGGTTGCGTCGTCGAATTTGCATGGCTAGGCGCTGTCGCCGTGGCGGTGTGGGTTCGTTCCCAGCTAAAGTCACTATCATTTCAAAGACCCAAAATTAATACATGAAAATGATCTGAACCCCCCAATTGCGGCTTAATAACGTATTACTGACCATATATATACAGTATCATAGAGCTTAATAAACACATCGTATGGAACATCTCCAGCCGTTTTACATTTGGCAATCGAAAAACTTAGTAGCCGACTAGCACTCTGAAAACAGCTAAGCTGTAACATTGAAATCTAAATGTTTGTCCAATACAATACCTATCAACTATAGCCAAAAGTTTGTTACCACATGGCAAAATTGAACTTCTGTTACATTGCTTTTAGCGTTGTTAATAACCGTATCATTTGAACTACACCAGTCAGACAATGCATTAATCGAGATTTGTAAATCATGAGCGTTTTCAGCTAAAACCCAGTATCGTCTGTATACAGTAGAATACAAAATTTCTTGTACCACCAGTAGCACCTATATAAAAACACTTTCACATACAGAACTAAATTATTCATAATCAAATTGAACAGCAACGGAGACAAAATATAGCCCTGTCTAATGCCAGATTTAATATCAAAATAGTCAGTTTTAAAAGAAATGACTCTTAAACAAGAAGTTACAGATGTGTAGAGTACCATTATCGCTTTTACCACTTACACCACTTTCTAACTATCTCCTATACAGATTATCCCGTATTAATAAAATCATAAGCCTTTCTAAAATCTATAAAGGCGGTGAATGTAGGCTACCTCTTTTTTCTGACGAAATTGGTTAGACCTTAAAAATAGAAACTAAATATAAGGTAAAAATACAATTTGCAAAATCGGTTCGCTTTTGTCTAAGTAATAAGCGACGTGTTCGTTTAATTACGTTTGCTCTCAAGTAATTGTAATTTCATGATTATATGACTGTGGTCTGCATGTCTAAAATGTGTTTAATAGTGCTGCGTTTTTAACTGATGCCATTCTGCTCATCTGCCAACTTTTTGTTATTATATGTATCTATTTAAAAAGAAAACTGATTAAGTTTGTGTGATTTCAATCCTGAATACTGCAAAATCATCCCTTAGCGATTTTACCGCCAAATAGGCAAAAATACAAAAGGTCGAGATAGCTACATGTAACGGACTGATAAAAAGTTGCATTTTTTATCACGAGGTCTTGAAACGAGTGTTTTATCTTGTTAGTTATTGATTTAACTTTAAGTGGTTGCAACAGTTTGGTATCTGAAGAACTGACTAGACTTGACCTCTCCCAAAAATGGCTTTAAAGAGTTTTAAATAGGTTACCTGAATATTAACCGTGATTTTGGTCATTTTTAAAACATCAATAAGTGACCTGTTTTACAAAAAGACTTTAAACATATTGCACGTTGAAATACCAAAATATGGATATTTTATGTAAAAACTGCATTTTTCAAGCTTTTATTTTTGTCTTGTTCATTTTGAATTCACTGGAAGAACAACAAATACATTGCGATACAGGTCATTTCCAAGACATTATGGTAAGTCAAAGGTTTAAACGTCGGTGTAAATTTTGTGTTTTGAAATTAAAATGGAATGCAATGTACAAAACATTTTGGAAATTCTGTAAGCTTTCGTGAAAGTAATGAGCGACGCGTTCGTGTTTAAAAAAAGTTTTGTTCTCAAGTACATGTAATCCTAATTTCGTGATTATATAAAATCTGGTTTCGGTTTGACTTGTGCAAATATTGTGTAGCGCTCAACCCGGTGCTAAGCGACTTGAATAGCAATGTGCATTTCCACGACTCACCATAAACAGACTTAATCAAACCGAGTCTGCAATAGTTCGTTATTTATTGTGTTCGGTGGCTTTCAAGGTTTCTGTTCATATGTTTAATTCTTTTCGGTAATAAAAAAGGTTGAGTTAAAGAAAGTTTTTTCAATAGTGTATATCAGACGGAATTTTCAATATATGTCTATTTAATTGTTTGGGTTTAAATTGTACTGTTTATTGGTGAAAATACTGAGTTGCGCTGAACTCGGGGGCTAGGGGGCGTGGGTAGTAGTAACATGCTTTTCCTTTTCTGCCCATAAATAAGCTGAATCAATCCGAGGCTGCATTATTTTAATATAATTTATGTCTTACATGTATTTAGTGGCTTTTAAAGTTCCCCTTTGATATATTATATTATGAATTATATAAATAAACACTACACATATTTAATTAATGAGAAAAAGTCAGCTTAAGATGTCGTATTTATCTTATGTGTTTTTGAGTGTTATCTAGAATTCCGTAAATAATGCTCTTATCCTAAAACTATAAATTATTTCAGTTTCCCATCAAATTCACTGTGAATAATCTGCCAGTTACAAGTGCCGGCTGCATCCAAGGTAAGATTAGTTAAATAAACCTTCCACATAGATTATACAGTTAAAAAATTCACAAAACAATGCATGATGCGTGTCTGACTTTAAGAAAACCTTATAAAAATTTGGAGAGGAATGTTTTGATAAACAACTGAAGTATTTGATTTTGCAATCCGAGAACTGTTAATTGATCGATCCAAAGCGGCATTTGTTCTTTTGCTATTTCAACGGAGCATTTAAGCGGTGCCGTTTGAAGGTTATATTAATATTTGGTAGTGTAATTGTTTTTTTTTCGTTGCGCCACGAACTGATTCAGCGTTTGAAATTCGAAATAAAATTCGCATATCTTCTACAAACAAAACAAGCCCTACACAAAGATCACATCACTAGTAACCATTTTAACTTTGGAAGCAACCTTTTCACACAAGTGTGCTCTGTTGTATTTTAAGTAGATGTTGTATGATAAAAGTCGTTAAAGCGGTTATAGTTGATACACTGTGCAACCTTTTGCTTATATTATCAGTCAAGATTTGCTTTTTCAAGATTTGAGGTTAAGAAAATGATTAGCTCGTGAGAATTTTAGGAAAAGAAGGCAATGCGCCAATTAACATCTCCATACAATTTCGGTATCTTAAAAGTCTCTCAAAGTAATAAAATGCTTTATACTAAAAAAGCTTATTATATTTCTTACAAAGAGTTTGGGAGAGATAGAGAAAGAGAGAGAGAGAGAGAGAGGGAAAGACAGAGTTAGAGAGAAAGATTGAAGAGAGCAAGAAAGAACAAATAACAATATTTAAACTTTAAGGAAAAACTGAAAACTGAAATAGATACAAATGCTATTCCCCTCCTAAAAATATAATCATAAAACTAATAACAATAATATGAAATCCCTGACAATTATAATACAGTGTTGAAACAGAGTTATTCAACAATTAAGATGCTCCTCCACTATGTTAAACACGTGAGTCGTTAAAAATTAAATTATTTCTTTATGCCAGGTACAGTGGCAGAGGAGACAACTTCTTGGCCTGGTCAACCAGCAAATTACAGTGTTCTGATAACCTCCCGATCAAACCGAACATTCATGCTGTCATGGAAAACCCCTGATGATTGTAAGATATGTTCTATCATAAGCCAGTTAAGAATTTAAAAAAATCTGGAGCCCGACACTCCATCTCTAGACCATATTTATCTTCCAGGATACAGGAATAGAACTCACTTATGCAAATGACATATGTATACCATCGTTTGGGATGGATCGAAATTTACTGTTTTTTTTTTCGTGTGTAAATATTGAGTTGCGCTCAACACGATGCTAGACCGCGTGGGCAGTAATATGCATTTCCAATACTGCCAATGAACAGGCTCAATCAAACTGAGCCTGCAATATTTTCATATTTGTGTTCGGTGGCTTTCAAAGTTCCTTTTTATAGATTTTAAAATTTCATCAAGATCCCAGCAAAGTATTTTTTTATAAAAAAAGCCAGTATTATCAAGTCTTATAATAGTAAAGAAACCGTGTTACTTGTTTTAATCTTTTCTACATTTTCCTCCAATAGTTTATAGTTACACAAAGCCCTATATTGATTGTAGCTTCCGCCAATCAGCTGACTGGGTTCTTACTGGAAATGTTAATAGAAGATTACTCGGATACTTTCAGCTATCTGCCTTCAGCGTGCTTTCTTGTACAGTTCTCCCGACCAGAGGTATTTCGGTAATATTTTGTATTTGTAATTTAGTTTGTTTCTATTATATTAAGTCATCTTCAAAGATTCAAGTTATTAAGTAGGTTTTCCATTCAGACAAAAATATTTGTTAAGGTGCAAAATATTGTAAAACATCGCGAACATTATTGACAGTTGAAAGGAAACCTTGTTTCAAAACACTACATATTTTATTATGACTTAAAGAATATTGCCTCTTTGAAAAATTATTGTTTAATTCTAAATTTTCGGACACATTTCCTCTATCAAGAATAATACAGAATTGTTTGAAGGCGTCACAAACATTGCAAATGGCGATAACAGGCTAAAATTTCTACAATGAATTTTGGGGAATATACATTTTGCCACCCAGATTTTAGTAAAGAAATGTATTTAGCTAAGTATGTAGTTAATGTTTACAAGCTCAATTTAGTCTAATTCATGTTCTAACTACTAAGAACATATAGTGCGATTATATTAACCTGCCCATTTTGCATACATTATTCGGTGGTTGGTTGTGATATTTTTAACTTTATCACCAAAGCGTGAAAGTCGTCATTACCTCATCGGGAAATCCATTACTTATGAAGTATATAGGTGTCTTCTTTCCGCTAGGCATGTATATAGGCGGAATGGCTCAGTGGTAAAGTGCAACATTCAAACGCTAAAGGTATGTGGTTCGAGTCCTGCTAGAGCCATTTTTGTTTTATACTTTTTTTAAGTTAAAGCGTTTATTTACAAAAAGTTTCTCGTTTTTGTTATTTTAGACGTGGAAACCGTTGTTAATATACATGTATGGCAGATGATCATTAAGAAATATGTAGTTTACACAACGTGTATACGTTTTAAAATGGCGGAACAATCAGTTATAGGGCATCTCGGCTCAAAAGCTAAGCAGATTGTTTTAAATGTTTTTAATTATTTCTCATCGGATTCTGGTAAACCTGATACTAAAGCCATATCCAGTATTGAAAGAACTTCAAATGCCACTGGTGTCAGCAGACGTACGATTTGCCGGCTTCGGAAGGAGAAAGACAGCACAGGCCAACTACTGTCTCCTGAGCGTCGCCAAAGGGGTTCGTACAAGCCTGTCGATGATTTTGACAGAAGCGTTATCCGGAACAAGATTCACGAGTTTTACGCCGTACGACGCCAGCTTCCGACACTTGCAAATAAAGCCCAAAAAAACATAATATTTACAAAAAATACACAAATAAACAATAAACATCTACAATATTAAACGCCACGAAAAATATTATAGGTCCAAGTACGACTCGAACCCGCGCCAAGCGGCAAACAATAAAATGTTGTTTGGTATTTTCTGTCGTCCTACCAACAGCGCTATAGACGCACGTGGAAGTGAAAGCAGTTTTAAACATATACATACAAATGCAAAAGACCAGTCCAAAATAGCAAGGATATCCCCGTCTCAAAATAGCACGTTCAACCACTGTGTAATGTATGCATAATGGGCAGGTTAATATAATTGCACTATACTAAAACAAAAGAAAAACCTTTTGCATGAGAACTCTGCAATTCATGGACAATATACCAAACCAACTCATACCTGAAATAAGTATATGCTGGTCTACAATGTTTACTGCCAATTCGTCAAAATAATGTTAGGGTTTCGTTTTTTGAAATTTTAGCCAGTTTTCGCCATTTGCAATGTTTGCGACCTCTTGAGCTTGATTTACATCCATGGCAGATTTGTTAATATTTGATAAGGACAAGTGTTCGAAAATTTATCATAAAAGAATATCAGTTTTCCGAAGAGGTATTACAGACTTCCCTTTCGAATGATTTTGTGCAATTGTAATTTATGATTTTTATCGATTGTTATTTAATAATTTCTCGTGAATTGGGACATGCAAGTCTCTGTTAAAAGGATTAATACAAATACATTTGTATAGCGCAAAAATATATTTAACAATATTCTATTGCGCTTCTCATAGTTCTTTAAACGTACATTGTAAATGATCTGGATTACTTGCCCCTTGATTGCATACGAGGAAACAAAAAATTATTCACTGGAAACCAGAAATTTGTGATATATTTAAATCCAGTCATCTCCAATCACAACATCGGCGCAAAACTACGCTTTGCAAGACGTAACAGTACATGTGAATTGTAAAGTGACTCAAGATGGACCACTCAAAGTGAGAGCGATTGTCAAATCTCTTCCCATTCCTAAATTTACATCAAGAAATTCAAGAATGCACAAGGAAGTATTTGCGTACGCAGACTTCACAGGTATTGTTTGTTATTTCCTATATAAAGGTATTAGTTATTTTGTCATTCCACTGTTCCATGCTCTCCCTTTCTCTTCTTCTTTGCCCAAGGTTATAAAACTGAGAATGGAAACCAGTCTCAAATCTCAAGCATCTGATTGGCTGAAATGGCGACCAGTCGCCATTTCAGCCAATCAGATGCTTGAGATATGAGACTGGTTTCCAAACTCAGTTTTATAACCTTCAACCATTGGCCGTGTGGGGAGGCTGTGTCTTTAGAATATGGATATTATCACATAATATCGACATTACATTGATGACAGGAGAAATACCTAAATGATTCAGAGCTTTTCTATCTAAACATTTCTGACCACAAAACATGCTTAAAACCACGAATCATTGAAAAAGCCGTGTAGCTATCATTTTGACTATTGCTCCGCTAAATTCATATGGTATTTGAAAACAAATTACAAATTTGATTTACTCCTGCGTTCATCTAATACTCATATTTATCTTTTTCCGTTACAGACACTGAAATCGGCAATAACCTACCAATATACTCCAACAGGCAAAGATCAGGGTCATTTGAACCAGAAACTATATATTCCAACAGGCAAAGATCAGGAGCATTTGAACCAGAAACTAAAACTGATTATCAAATTCAAGAGGATGTCATTTTAGATAGAACAACGCTGTATATTTTGCTGACAGTATTTTTCATTTCACTTTTGATGTTATGTGTGCCAGTGTTTATTATTATAGTTCTGAAATTACGAAGCTCAAGAATACCAGCATCAAGTCCAAGTAAGATATGCTGAATCAAATTGAAAAATTGACAAGATATTCTATTAAATGCTATATTTTATTCTTAATTTCAATCGTTGTATTAGACAAAGCACAGATAACTTGACTGTCTAATTAAGAAATTTATGACGTGTACAATTATAATGGTTTGTCTCTTTTTATTAGAGCTATGAGTTATTTACAGTTTAAATATGAAAATTAAGCAAATACAATGAAGATATTACTCATTGCGTCAATCTAAATCCAAATCCTTACTCCGATATGCTTGGAAATAGCTAATTCTTAACTCCCTTGATGGTAATAGGCTAATTTCAACCCAAGCAGAATGTTAATCATTGCCGGTGAGTGAAGGCATACTTCAATTGTACTTTGGGGGTGGATACGTATGGTATGTGCTATGTTTGTCTCTTGCATAGTTGTCTAGTCGATGTCGTCACATTTGCTTGACTTTGGGGTTATTCATGCATTTTAAAAGTAATTAAAATATTGATAAAAGGGTGATAGTTTCCATCGAGAAGCATTGGTTCAAGTCTACTCTCAAATGTCCAGTTCATACTGCCAACTATATTTCTGAAGCATGTTAAACCTTGGCCCGAGGCAGCGTAGGCAGTAATCTTAGTCGAACCGACCCTTAAATAGTCATATTTGTCGTGTTCGGTGGCTTTTCGCGTGGAGAAAGCTTTAATTCCTTCAAAGATTCCTTATTTTCTAACACAAGCGAAATTCTGATGCATGTGTAATAAAGATCTCTACTTTTTGGCTGTGTGGGAAGGCTGTATCTGCTGGATGTGGCCATTCCTGATATGCATATTTCACTTCTTTTTAAGAGGATTCTTTCAAAGATATACATGAATGAATGTATTTCCTTACTTACTAAGCTTACGATTAAATCACACCAAGAGCTACCGATAATGGCAAGAAAGCCATCCCACCGTATGGTGGACACTGACAGATTCACCAACTTTTCACAGTAGAAATTGGGCATTCGGCTATTATTTAAACATGTATATGAGAGTCTCTATTGTCAGAACTGTGCCTTCAAATGAACTAAGCGTTAGGACTAACAATAATCCTGAAAGCTTACGTTTTAAGATTTGTATCTGATTTCATTTCAGACAGTCGGGAGCTGCCGCTAATCGTGAACAATTGAACAATTAGAAATCTCAAAACCACAGGTCATCAAAGACTGAGGAGCAAAATATTTGACAACCATAACAGGACTAAGAACATTTTTCCGTGTGAAAAGTACGTAAGAATACAGATACCAGTGTTGAGTAAAAATTATGGCGATATTTATTAATACATGTAAATGTATTTATTAAAACATGTAAATGTATTTATTAATACATGTAAATGTATTTATTAATGCATGTAAATGTATTTATTAATGCATGTAAATGTATTCATTAATACATGTAAATGCATTTATTAATACATGTAAATGTATTTATTAATTAATGTGACATGGAGCCCTTGATCTCGTGTATATTATTTTTATCACATTCCTTTCATTTTTCGATATTGGGCATTTTACTGTGAGAATTTTGGCATTATTAAATGTACATAAGAAAAATTAAAACTAAATATAAGATGTGTATTTTTTTAATGTTACTTCAAATAGCAATTTTGGTAACTAATCAATAAACATTATGACCAGTTGTTAAAATATTCATATTTAAAAGATAAAGTGAAACCCCTCTATTACGATAAACTCTAGGACTGTTGAGGGTTGGTCTTAATTCGAAAACAGTGCAAAACTGTTGAAAGGGACATAGAAATAGTTGTCATATTATTTGGGTGGTTTCAATTTCGGGTTGGTCGTTAAGGGGTTTACTGTGTATATTTCTACAATCAATTTTAGAGTATAGACATACAGCAAATAGTGTTATTTTCAATTGCATATAGTCCTAGTACATGTTGACGATTTTAATATTAAGGCCACTGTTTTTTTATTTTTTGTTTCTCAGATTTTTTCTGGAGAAGGTTAGGGTCGGAGGCGGGAATAAAAATAAAAATAAAAGTAACGATTATGTTCTTTCGGAATAAATGTTGAATTATATGGCATTAAATTGTTTACTGTTTGGTATATGTCTAATACATATGATTTATACCATGTTGTTGTAAACACGGAGTTGATGGGCGCATCCATCTTGGTTTTGTGCTTGAAAAAATATCGAGTCGTGATAATAGGATATTTTCGGAGGTTAAACTGCACTCAATTTTGAGGACAATTGCTAAAATTGACTCTTTCTCCGTCGTTATCAGAAAATAAACGACTGTCGCTGTCTGCTGAAAGTACAGACATGCGCAGTGAAACAGTCAATCGCTAAAAGGTTCGGGAAAATTTGTCTTTCTTTGGTCATTTTCAATTTTATTTTTTTTCCATTTTAGCAGAAATTAGAGTCGGCGGGATCTGAGAAACGAAAAATCAACGAACAGTGGCCTAATCTACTTGTAAACATTTTTAAATACATGTAGAATTATTTTCGGTATATGTTAAGATGTACATAGTTTATAGTGTATATGTCATCAGTTTAATTCGCTATTGTTAAATATAATTCCAGTGTCTTTGTTTATGTTTCTGTTTATATATGTTTCATAGGAAATGAATATTCAGAGTTGGTGAAAAACATGTTTTACATATCGCGTTTGCGATACCTGTCGCTTTCGTGTATTTTGTGTCTGTTGCCGCGTGCAACTGTTTCTGTTTAAGCAAGATCTTTAAAATTTGCCGAGTCCATTACTCGTACAACTACTTAACTGTATCACAGTAGAGTTAGTTGTGCCTTGTGGTTGCTGAAATAGTCTCTACTTGCATAAAATTATCGTAGTTATCAAATAAAATCATTGAAGGCCATTGAGCGTGATAATATATTTGTGTAAATATTGATAAGGCGCTTGATCCGGGGCTAGGTGGCTTGGGCAGATATATTCATTTCCATTACTGCCCAGCTCAGTCAGAACCTGCATTTTTTTATATTTGTAGTGTTCCGTAGCTTTCAAAATTCTTTTTTCATGTTTTTTTTTTTCGGACTCAAACAAGCTAAAATTATATAACTTTTCCAACTTTACTGCTTATCAATTATCACATTAATTTTGCAAATGAAAGCGTAGATTGAATGGTTTCGTGTCCAAGAACACTTAAATTTAAGAGCATTAAGAGTGAAAATTAAATGGTGTCAGTAAATGGTATCAGTATTCAGGAACACAAGACTGCATATAGACTGCATAGATTCATTATCAATGAATGGTAAAATAGAATAATATCAATATTCAAGTCGTTATTATTTGTCCAACTATACTGGGTATGAATAATCACATTTAAGCAAATTAAGTATATATTATCTTGGATAGAACAGCGTCAGCATTTAACATATATTGATTCAAACAATCTTAATTTGAATGGTGTCAGTGTATCAAAACACTTAGACTTAATGATCCCAGTATTCAAGAACACATATATTAAAAGCAAATATTTAAGGGCACTTAGTCTAAATAGTGTCAGTATTCAAGAACACTTAGATTGATAGCTCGCAATCACCACCAATCTTCATCACTTTCAGAGCTCGTTTCACTGTCCTCGTAGTTTCTCGAGGCTCGTTGTAAATCTCGCATCAACTGCGGCTCGTTATTTACTAGTCTCTCTAATGGCGTCTGCATGAACTTTAGTGTCTTTTCTGGTATCCCGTGGAACAAGTTCAAATCACTTTGAAAGAAATGTGGCAGTTTTTGTTTCTTGACAAAATACAGAACTCTCTTCAGAATCGAGTGAATGCTTGTTTCTCTGGTAAGACGTTGCCACCGTGGTGAATGGTCAATCTCGAAATCTATATCATGCATGAGAACAGTTTTCAGTTGATAGACGGTTAGCGTCTGGAGTCGCCAGTCCTGCTTGCAGAGAGTATGTATCACTCTTAATGCATCCATTCGGAGGCCGTGATCCGTTTCGGATATCTTGTTCAATATGTTTGCTTCTTGCACCAGATAGCAAGATCTGAACAGCGTGTCTGATGTAGGATCTAGGTCCGGAAGATTTGGTTTTATCACATACAACGGGTCGTCGACTGATAAGAAAATGGCAGGAATCAGAGGAATCCGTAAATGTTTTGTAAAGACTAGTTCTAGCGTATCATTCAAATAGTCAAAGTTCAATTCTGGAAGAAGACTATACTCTCCAAACTTTGCCATTTTCAGTCCTTCCATGAACACCTCCACTAGAGCCTTGTTTAATTTGGAAGTTGACAAATGGATTTCGTCATCTGCTCTAAGTGGCGCATAAGTGTCGTTTTTTGACCTAGGATTTTTCTTTGGCAGATCTATTTCAAGATATCCTATCTCGGGAAAATTGCACTTCCACTTTGTATATCTTAATGACTTGATCGGTACTAAAATAAACACATCGGATTTGACTTCATGACTCCAAGCAGGGATTCCTTCACAAACCATCGGCTGCAATATATCAATCCTATTAGGGTTTCTTTTGTAACAAGTGGAAAATCTTTTATCTTTCACTAGTGTCTTTGAAAGTGCGATCATTCTGTCTCTAGTCAGGTTTTCAGGAGTATCTTTGATAACCTCGGGCTTTTCTTTTCCTTTCTCTTTCTCCTTCTTCTCCTTTATTGGTTGAAGTCTCCCAACCTTACTAGAACTACTGAGTTTACTCCTTTGCCTATCCAACCTTTGGGGAGGTATTGGTGTATCTCTTTTCTCCTTGAAAAATATCGCCCCGGCTTTCTTTTTAAATATTGCCTCTTCATCATCCACCTTTTTATCAATCTCGGACAGTCTTTCGAGAACGAGATTTATCTGGCCAGAAACTCGGGAACTTACGCGAGTTTTCGTTCTCTCCCGGAGTAAATTGGGAAGATAAGCATGTGTGGGTTTAGTGTCGGCAAATTCAACACGAGTGAATGTCTTGGTGCTAGATTTTGTCGGAGCCCTTACAATGTCGGGTAAATGTGTTCTAATAAGATCATGAGTCCGCAGGCGTCTGGTATAACTTGAGGGCAACATGGTAGGTGTTTAGACTGGAATTAAAACAATTAAGCAATTAAAGACAGTATGAAAATAAAAGTTTACAGTTTGACAACGGCAAATCTGAATAAAACTGTTTCAAACAAAATAACAATTATTCACGGTAGCACATTTTAAGCAGAGTAGTGGTTGAAGAAGTCTCCTCGTGCGAAAAAGTCAGTAGAAATCGGCCACCGGTGTCGTCTAATGAAGGACTCGTTTATCAGGGTTATCCTCACTGCCGGTCGACGGGTTGAGACGACTAGCGTTGTCGGTAGTGAGCACAGAGTTATGTGATTATGCGCAGTCGCCGCACGGGTAAGAATCCCAGTATATATCATTCAAAATAATAGCGTATCATATAGGTGAACACTTCAATACTGATGCATTTGGATGATAAATTATTCTGTGCCTAGGAGGTATGGGATTGTTTTTATTCGGCAAAAGTGATAAACTATTGAGCTCTTGACGCCATTAAAAATCTTTATCTTTAAAATATTTAACCAAAAAATAACTGTTTGTGAAGTTTATCTACGATATCAATCACTTAGGATTAGAGTCTTAATTATTTAGATATTTGTTAAATTCTTTAAATTTCCGAACCACATTATCATATCATGCTGCGTCAAAGGTCATTTATTTATTTTCGTGCTGAGTCAAGTGTCAATCATTAATTTTTCACGCCGAGTCAAATGTCAATCATTTATTTATGCCTTTAGGTAAGGTTCATTTGATCATTAAATAATCTTTTTAATCCAAATTGATGGTATTCACATAATAGTTTCCACTTCTTATTTCTAAATTTGGGAAAGTGTAACGGTAGCTTACACGTGATTGAAGAATAAGGGTTAATTATGCATATATTAGGTATTTAATTTCGTGAAGATGCTAGTATCATGGTTTAATACATGTATACCGATCGTCAATAGAAAGTACCACTTTAACCAGAGCTTTTACATCGGTGAAATTAAACCATACGATACGACTAATTAACACTGGTACATAGTCTACTAACAATTTCTGGTAACATACATCATTACCAGAGTTTTTTTGCTGCCAAACTTTACGAGCTCAATATTTGATAGAAATAAAATCAACGAGACAAACTTGCATAACAGCCAACAGGATATCATCATGGTAAAGGGTATCTTTCTTTTTTCGTCGCGTCACGGAAATTTTAATTTGAAAATTTAAAAATGTTTTAAAAAGAAGGCAGCCAGGAAATTAGCAGAAAACTGGAAATACACTTTAGAGTGACAACGGTAATGTGTTCCTGATCTTGATCATAGTTATATTTCAAATTCCGTAAAAAGCGCACTTTAGTTAGAACCAAAGGGTACAGTAACTTTCTCTTGACGTGGAGTTTATTTTGTAAAAGTCTTGTTTTGATTTTCAGGTTTCCCTTTTTACAGCAAGAAATGGGTTTCGTGCATAATAACAACTATAAATACTTATAAAGTTTTCATCATATCATTTGTGATGTGGAAACAGAATATAAGTTGTTTTGTTATCGCGAATAATAGTTGTAACTTGCATGGAATTCAGGATAACCTTTATAGCAGTCTAAAGTTAAATTAAATATATGTCATCTTAAAAACGACATTAGGAATCTTATAAAAGAATAAGGATTTCTTTTTAACTGAATGTACTTTCCTTTTAACTATATTTACTAGAAAGTAAAATGTGCATGCATATCAAGAATATGCACAGTAAAGAAAATAAGCCGTACAATAGAGTGGAAAGGCAGCATGGATAATATATATGATGAATTTCAACAACGACACAACAAACAAGAAACGGAAATAATTATAAATAAAGATCTTGAGAGATACCACCACAGGACTGTCAGTGTCAAAGCATTAAGACCACTAAGGGTTAAAAAATACGTTCTACGGGTTCTATGGTGCACCCGCTTGACACAACCGCCCAGTTAGGTTCTCGTTTAAACAAACAAGTACTAGTTCACTGAATGATTTAACGCCGACCAACCAACTTCTTGTTGTCGGATATTTCCGCTCGGCTATTTCGTTTTAGCTAATCCGCGATGACTAAAGAGTAAAGGAATAGATCGGTCGTAGGTGTCCGACGATGTCAATTACGCATGCAAAGGGAGATTGTAGGACATTGTACAAACATTTAAAACACACGTTAGTTGAACCTAAAATTCCCAAAAGGTAAATTGGTACCTAAAATCCGTGATCTTCGCATTTCTGTAAGTCAAAAAGCTATGCGAATAATTTTTTTTACAAATTAATAAGATTAAGTAGCCCATTTAGAGCTGTAAAAGCGAGCCCAAAACAATTCGAAAAAAGAGGTTTCACGGTATACCTTTTTGAAATCTTTACCTTTAACACGTTATTTTTTGTAGTTTGATAAATTACTTCTGCGTTATGGTCACGAAAGACCAGCGATAACCTGTAATGGAATAACTTTACAACAAAAAGATTAATTGTTAATATAGTGTAGAAACTATATGCTATTTTATAAAGTATTTTCTTTTTCTAAATAAAATTATAATATATGTTTTAACTACTTAAATTATAAGATAATCTTATACAAATGTAATTATGAAAAATTACCTTTAAATATTTCATTCTTCAGTATTTCCATAGTAGAATTCCAAAATCTACATTTCCAACTGGTATCTTCAAATCGCAAAGCCACTGCATGATAAAGTATTCAATAAGTGTTAACCCGCTCGACAAATGCTAGATCCCTAAGATTAGGACCGGATCACGGATCACAAATAGAACTTCATGATGATTGAATATAAAGTACACTCAGCAAGTTATTGTTTCAATAAACTGACGATATTGTCAATACATTCCGACAGTTTATCACATTATTTAAAGGTAATTCCCTATTGTTTCGGATCCTTCGGAATATAAAACACTTTAACCAATTATGAACAAAGAGACCGGTATGTGGGACACTTGTCTAAAACTTAATGCATCTTTAAAGACAAATAAATACGTACACCATTATTCATCTGGTGAAGACGTTTTACAGAAAATTTATTAAATTCACTTCAATCAAAAAGCGTACAAATGTATCACTTTGGTGTCGTAAAATTAACAAAAGAATGTTTAAATACAAAGAGATGAATGCCTGTTAGCTCTAACAATTTTGTAATTTTGGAAATATTTGTTCAACGCAAACAAAAGCTGCAAATCGGAAATTATTTTCTGTACGCAAATAGAAAAAGTCACACACAACGTAATTTTACTTATTATAAAGAACAGTCAAATTATTCAGGTATAATTTTAAAAGCGTTAACAGCTGTTACATTATGACAAAAGGAAGTAATGAAGTCATGGTTAACACAAATATTGTGTATCAACTAATTCAAATTCTATGCGCAATATTTGCCTCATAAGTCTACATTACTTGTGAAAATGTTTCTTAAAATAATTGTCTATTTAATCAATCTTTTTCATGTTCACATGGCAAAAATAGTTTAAAATATTTTTAAGTTGAATCCGTTAAGGTAAGACCTGTGTAATAGGCACTATTAAGAATCCAATATCCGATTATATGTTCATCAACTGCTTCATACCACTGACTTGTATGCAAAATTTTAATGATTTTCACCGTGTAGTTTTTGAGATTTTTAGT
Organism: Corbicula japonica; assembly: GCA_038501625.1. Lineage (NCBI taxonomy): Eukaryota > Metazoa > Mollusca > Bivalvia > Venerida > Cyrenidae > Corbicula > Corbicula japonica. The sequence goes on along the minus strand of JAZAYU010000020.1, from coordinate 8,940,364 downwards.
TTGTTTTATTTAAAAAAGTGAGAAAACAACGTGAAGTATCCAATTTCTTTAATCGGTGACAAAATTTTTTGTTATTGATAAATTCAACCCTAATTTTTTACAGTTTATCCAAAATATGTTATATTTTACTAAACCAATTAAAGATATAATATATAAATACAGAATTTATTTTAAAATGACATTTTTTGACCAAATAAATTTAAAAAATGCATTTTTTATATTTCACGAGACTAAATTAATGAAAATTGTGCAAAATCCTGATTGGTGCAATATACCAAACTTTACCATTTTTTAACTATATACCTAAAACAAAATTTAAACAAAATTTCAGAGAAGTTTACCGTCCAGTTTTAGAAATTTTCAAATTGATGACTTGAATAAACACTATTCTGATAGCGAAAACCCCTTTAATCTTGATTATTTTGCTTATTTTAGTTTAAATCATGAGAATTTTATATTCAATGACAGAATTACACAGGAAAAAAAGAAATATGCCAATTATTTAAGCTCTAGGCTTACAAAAAAAAAATTAGCTTCCAGTGGGATTTGAACCCTGGTCCTCTTGCATGACAGAAATCTATGCTAATTTACTACTATAGTTACCTCCCTTGGATACTCTTCTGGATATCGGTATTTATTACACAGGTCTTACCTTAAATAGCGGGGACTAGTACAGAAAGAGTGTATCTTTATTTGTGGCACGGTATTTGCGATACCGCGTTTAAAGTAGGGTCTAGTCGGTCAGAGATCAGTAAAGTTACAAGTAAGTTAACTTCCCAATTTCCTGTGTGATCTTAAATAGACGCAACTTAGATCTTCACACCAATATATGGTTTTTAAGGAATTAAGATGATAGAAATTATGTATGTTTAATGGGAACGGAATGTTGGGAATTTAACATTGAGCCCCAAAGGAATTAGATTTACCTTTGTGCAACCTATACCATAGCTAAACAATGCCGACATTACTAATAATAAAACGGGGATACCGTACCATCCTTATGTGTCGTATTTAAAAGGTTTGAAAGAAGTTATACCATGCTGGAGTAAAGTAGCTAACTCAAAGAATTTTTCTGTTATTTTTGTAAAAACAAATATTTGCATTTACATGCAAATATTTATACGCTATATATTTCCGAAGTTATATATTATCTCGGAAATAAATTCAACAATATAGTAACCATGTATAACTGTTTAATATTTGGCATAATATGGCCTGGCAGTCGACAATAATCATCAATGTTCAAGTTTGATCAAATTTCAATGTTAAGTTAATCAAATGATAATCCAATAATTAATCAAATGATAATCCAATAATTAATCAATCAAATCAATAATCGATCAAATCAATAATCAATTATCATCAAACAAATGTCATTCAAATCAATTATCAATCAAATCAATTATCGATTAAATGTCAATTAAATCAAATACCAATCAAACGTCAGTAAAATCAATTATCAATAAAATAAATAATCAATCAAATGTTAATCAATCCAATTTTCATGGATTAAATGTCAAAAATTTTCTGCATTCATCAATATTGACTTGTAATCAACATGTCAATGTCGTAGGGACTAAATGTACAAAGGGGAAGTAATTCATATTATATCTGTTGGAGATTCCAAACAGTATATATGGAAATAAGTGCATTGACAAATTGTAATTTATCACTGAAGATAAGTTCACATTTAAAGTTCATATTCTCAAAGTCTATTATGCACAGCATCAAACATTCTGTCGACTGCCTGACGTGGTGTGGTGTTGACCTCCTGTCGTGATGGGAGTCTTAACACACATCAAGAACCGGAGAAACCAGATTTGCTTGATACGTGTATCGCTGATTTTATTAATTGTTAATTTTCCATTAGCATGACGAAAAAGTCTATTATGCATAGCATATAACATTTCGCCGACTGCCTGACGTGGTGTGGTGTCGACCGCCTGTCGTGATGGGAGTCTTAACGCAAATCAAGAACCGGAGAAACCAGATTGGCTTGATACGGGTTTCGCTGATTTTGTGAATTGTCACATTTTCCAAATGATAATCCAATAATTAATCAATCAAATCAATAATCGATCAAATCAATAATCAATTATCATCAAACAAATGTCATTCAAATCAATTATCAATCAAATCAATTATCGATTAAATGTCAATTAAATCAAATACCAATCAAACGTCAGTAAAATCAATTATCAATAAAATAAATAATCAATCGAATGTTAATCAATTTGAATCCAATTTTCATGGATTAAATGTCAAAAATTTTCTGCCAATGAGCGCCAGTTGCGCACACGCCAACAATACAAATTTTTGACATGACTATCAAAATGGTGTTCCCATTCCAGAAATTTAAATAAACTTTCAATACTGCCAGGCCTAATAAACAATTTATACGGTCGAGTACATGTATAGAATTCGGGCTTGTCTGAAATGATTCCAGAGCAGATTGAATTGTTAACAAAAATATGTCATTTCGACAAGCGACAAATGTACACCGTTGGGTAAAAACAGACCACTAGAATGCAAATTTGTAGTTTGAAAGCCGAGTGTTTTGGCCTTATACCAAAACCCAAATCATATATCCATCAGATGTCAATCACAACAGTTATCAGTCAATCAATCACCTAAAAAATCAATCCATCAATATTGACTTGTAATTTACAAGTCCAAAGCCGCAAGTACCAACTGTACATACCACAGAATTTAACTTAAATCAATTAATCATCAATCAATCAATCAATCAGTCAATCAATATTGACTCGTAATCAGCAAGTCTAACTTTTTAAGTAGCATTTTTTCAAACGAATGATTTAAACTTAAATAAATCAATCATCATACAATCAATGAAATATCAAATCAAATCAATCAATATTGACTTGCAATCAAGTTTAAGATCGTAAGTACCAATTGTACAAACGACAAAATAAAATAAACTAAAATCAATCAATTATCTATCAATTCAATCAATTCAACTCAACTCAATATTGACTTGTAATCCACAAGTCCAAGGCCGTAAGTACCAATTCGTACAAACGACAAAAAATGAAACCGTTGGTGATTCCAAACATTATTTATAAATTCAAATCAAATCATATCAAATTAAATCAAGTCTAAGATCGTAAGTACCAATTGTACAAACGACAAATAAAATAAACTAAAAGCAATCAATTATCTATCATTTCAATCAATTCAACTCAATCAACTCAACTCAATATTGACTTGTAATCCACAAGTCCAAGGCCGTAAGTACCAATTTGTACAAACGACAAAAAATAAAACTGTTGGTGATTCCAAACAGAAATAAATAAATCAAATCAAATCATATCAAATTAAATCAAGTCTAAGATCGTAAGTACCAATTGTACAAACGACAAAATAAAATAAAATAAAAGCAATCAATTATCTATCTTTTCAATCAATTCAACTCAACTCAATATTGACTTGTAATCCACAAGTCCAAGGCCGTAAGTACCAATTTGTACAAACGACAAAAAATATGAAACTGTTGGTGATTCCAAACAGAAATAAATAAATCAAATAAAATCATATCAACTTAAATTAAACCAAATATAAAATCAATCAATAATGACTTGTAATCAACAAGTCCGTCGTAAGTACCAAATTGTACAGACGACAAAAATAAACAAATAAATAAACTTAATTCAATCAATTATCAATCAATCAATTCAATCAATATTGACTTACAATCCACAAGTCCAAGGCCGTAAGTACCAATTGTACGATTTCTCTATTACAAACATATTTTAGTTGGGAAAAGCTTTCCTTCTACTCATAACATGCCAATGCAATTGGTACCTTTATCTTATATTTGACAGAATCTCGCTGTGCACCATATCTGCAGCCACTGCAGGTAGGACCAAGGTCCCTCAAAGTATACACAGCCAAAGTAGAAGTAACCTGCACTCTCATTAAAAACTGAAGGTCGCTGTTAGTCAACCATTCATGTTATAACATAACAAAACATCTTTATATCGATGAGAAACAGCCTACTCATTTCGATGTTGATATGTTTTGTTGTTTTTGTTGTTTTTATCTACCTTAAAGTACACATAATTTATTCGAGGTTAATGGGTTGGTTTTTTCGTTGTTGTTGTTTTTAACCTACCTTAAAGTACACGTAATTTATTGTATCCTATGAAATTCAAATCTCCCTTAACTTAGATTTATTCCAGACATAAGGCTCAGCAGGGAACTCCTCTTATAGGCAAAAACATTCATCTTGAACTATTGCCGTATAAATGCCCTGTGAAATGGAATCATCCAAAAATTGACCAGTCTTTTTTATTACAGTTATGATTGCAATATCCAAGTCAAGAAATTAGGAAACGTTTTGAAAATTGAGCAACTTGAACTGAAGAAATGTTCACTGAGATGCACTTATCAATGAAATATAGGCCACCTAGCTGAATGCCTAATTAATCAATATCCCATGGGTGAATGGGATAACGCCTGAATATGTACCGCATAAACAAAATCTGAGTATTGAACCTTTGTTGATTCTGAGTAAATTAAAACATTTACCCTAGTCGAACCTAAGCTTACGACCACCTGTAAATAAAGACGACCTGTTGATAAAGACCACATATTATTTGTCCAATCAATAATAAATTTACCTGCAAACAAAAAACACACGCCCTCAACAACTTTTGTGTAATTAATATGAAAACGCCTGTGCCTTTTGGCGCTAGACCAACAGATGAGACTTTAAGGCTTGTTTTGTTTGTTTTTATTTTTTTTGTTTTTTATTTTTTTATTTTATATATATATTTTTTTTTTCAAACAGCCCTAACATATTTTCCTCCTCAACCTCCAGAGTTTTAACTAACAATAGATTCATGACCTTTAACAGTTTTGAAATCTTACATTAAATTGGTGCACTTGACCTAGAGTATCCTGGAGGAAACCCGTTTTCAAAACCATTTTTTTTTATTTATATTATTATTTTTCAGAATTTTGTTATTTAGGGTACTGATCAAAGTACCTTCTTAATGCATCGCCTTAACTTGGCGTTTAACCTGTTACAAAACCATAATATAATTACCATCAGTTGCCGAAACATTTAATAAGCTAATATTTAAGTGAGAGAATCGCTTACAAAAATTTGGTGCGTGATTGTGGAAAAATTACGTCCCCTGATCCAGAGACGACTTGACTGGGTGCGACGCTTTGCAAAAAAAAATAGATGGATGAATGCATGAGCGTACATACACAGGATTTCAAAACAGAGCCATCTTTATTATTAAAGTTATAACAATAAGATGGACATTCAGATTTTACAAGGCTAGCAGTAACAATAGACTACAATTTATCTATAAATGGCCGTTATTTGACCACGACATTGAAGGCGCATTAGCCATGCGCAGACGGAATTGAATATCACTGGTAACAACTCCCTAAATGATTGAATTTAGAAGAACCTCTTATAATTACATGTACATATAGCATAATTTGAGATTTCAGAGGCCCTACCCTGTGGTTTTTGTATGTAAATCAGCACATAATTTATAAATGCATATGTCCAGGTAGGGATGCCTTTATTTTCGATTTCCTTGACCTTTGAAAATTAACGTGTCGTTAGTAAGTTGAAAATGACTATCTGCGTCTTTTTATTTTGAACTTTACATTTAAAAACAAGTGTTTGATCTAAATTTACATAAATATCCCCTAGGTCAGGATGGATTCGAACCCCGGAAACCTGATTTTGAAGGCAAAAGCCTCAACCAGAACACTTTTGTCTCAAAGAATTTAATAATACTAATTATAATAATAATAATAATAATATAAATATAAAGGATCTTTCTCACCTAATATAAGGGACCCATTGGAACTTCATGTAGATTCTGAGTGGCCTCTGTCTGCAAGGGAGACCAGCACTTGCAGGACACCGAAGGCTAGCGACTGCAACTTCAAGTGTCGATGTAAAAATAACAGCTGTGCCCCAAGCACGGTCAACTGAAAATGGCTGGCTGCGCCGAAATTCCAAAGCTTGGCGAGGATTGCATCAACGTTTTTTGTGCGACCGGCACTGCATAAATTAAAGAGAAATTCGGCAGTGGCCCGTGTGGCTTTATTCAGATCAATAGTCCTTCCGATCCACTGCACAGCCGGTGTCGAGGTTCTAGGCGTGGAGCTCCCAACGCTTTGACCGGCACTTGGACATCGTTTGTGATCCACCCGTAATTCATTGGGTTTTTCTGTCGATCGCAGCTTTTTTTCCACCAAAACTGCTAAAAGTGTCAGTATTCTTTCATTTCCTTACTCATTTCCTCGCATTCTTGAGAAATTTCGCTGATGTTACCGGATATATTTTAGTCAGTAAATTTTGACTGCCATTTTCGTTCCTTTTACATGCAAATATTTATACGCTATATATTTCCGAAGTTATATATTATTTTCATTAACGATTATCAACAATACTTTAAAAGCGTATTGACAATTGTTTTCTGATTTGATGTAGATACACCTTACAGTTGCCATGGTAACGATTGCACGAGGATAGTTAACTTATCAGAATTCAAAGGATTTTTATTTTAAGAAACATATTCAACTTCTGTTTCTGCATAGGAAACACTTGTCAAGTTTAATATGAGAGCGAATGAATATCTCTCATCTTCAGGTTTAACTTAACTGCATTTTAAAAATAGAGTTTTATATTTGGGCATTTAATTAATAAGTGATAAACTTTTACGTGATCTTCTTTCTGCTGGCGCAAATCCGACGGAATCAAACATTGATATAGAAATCTCGTACTAGATCCTTAATTCTGTGGGGTTTTTTTTCAGTTTCTGAAATTTTAATTTTACCGAGCGACCTATATCACACAGATCAGCATCACTCAAAATATAATTAGAGTGATAAGTCAAGATCAAATAATATTTTTTATTTAATTCAAAGCATGTATCATTAGCGTATAACATGTATATGAAATGGAAAGTTGGCAGTCTGGTCCTAAGATCATTAAACTGAGATTGGAGACCAGTCGCCATTTCATGCTTGCGATTGAGACTGGTACCTTGATTTAGATTTATGGTCGTGGGCCCTGCTCTAAACTGATAATTAATAGATAATATATACTAAACAAAAATAAAAAGGATCCACTTCCCTTTCTTAAATTTTGTAAAATTCGAAAATGAAAACTGCAAATTCTACATGTGAACAAGTTTGCATTTCTGTTATCATTGCTAAGAGATAAAGTGTTCTTGAAAATCTACAGACACAACTTAGTTATCTGTCCCGTTGTAATAATCAGTGATTTTTAAAAGTATTCACATTTATGTGAAGAAAATCAATTTTCTCTACCGCTTGTGATCAATAAAATCACAAAACATTAATTAATAAAACAACTAGTCATCGATAAACAACGCTGAAAATTCCAACCATTTTCAATTACCTCCCTTTAAATTGAATACGTAGTGTTTTGTAATCCTTTATTAATTGTTTCCGTCTGACAGTTACTCAGGTCTTGGTGTTAAAATTATGTTCATGAACAATTAAACTTGAAAACAACAGAGATTAACTTACAAAACACGATTCAAAGCATACCTGATTAAATGAAAATATGTACATGAGAATATAACCATAAAAAGTGGATACTTTTTATTTTTGTTCAGTATATAATAAACAGGTATTAAGCAGACGACATTGCTCTCTGTCGGAAAATAGCTTTTCATTGCTAAATTAAAGATTTATTGATTATTATATTCGACAATAAAAATGTTGAACTTGAATTTTGAACCTTTTCCTTTACATGCATATCGTGTTAAAAGCAACATTCTTAAGTCAAAAAGTGTAACAAAATCACATATTAGTTATGAGAAAATAAAAAATAACTCGTATAACTCTTAGTTATTTCCAAATATAGTAATAACTAAAATGTCAATTACATTAATGAAGACACAGTTTTCTATTAAAATGCCACATGAAATTTAAGCATAAACTTAAGGTGGAATGCACCTTTAATATAAAGGAATATTTGATACCAAATTCCAGAATTTTGCAGGAAATATTTTTAAAGTGAAATATGCATATCAGGAATGGCCGCATCCAGCAGACACAGCCTCTCCACACAGTCATAAAGTACAGAGGAGAAGAGAGGATGGTTACCCAATAATCAGTTTCAAAATAGACGCCAGAAACAATTAACGAAAGTGAGAACCCGGGCCGGGGGGTTAGCGCCTTGGAACCGTCAGTGGAAAAACAATTTAAAGTTACATTCCACCTAAACATGTGAAACCATTTGTATAAATGCAATACATTTGAAGATGACAAGAACGAAGACTGCTGGTATCATTTTTCGTAAAGTCTGTATTTAACTTCCGTTAATTAAAAACAGAATTATTTAAAAGTAAAATATGCATATCAGAAATCGCCACTCAGAAAATACAGCCTCCTTATGCAGCCGAAAAGTAGAGGAAAAGAGCATGGATGAATAAGAATATCAGTTTCAAATAAGACACCAGAAATAAATACAAGAAATACTGAACTGTCTTTAAGCGTCTTTCAAGACATCCCCGACTTTGTAAGGTCTGTAAATAAGTGGATTCCTTGTTCCTTTCTTTCCTATGTTCTCATCAGTAATTCCTTTCAGGTATTTGTCGTTAGAATTTATCAGCTTCAACGGCTTCTTGTCTTTTCTTCTTGGTTGGCTCTCACCACTTTCACCCAGCTGTTCATTTCCAGGAGGATGGTTGCTGTCATGTGATTCTTTCCGTGGTCTCGGCGCGTAACTTTTCGGAGCAAAAACGCTCGGATTCTTGTTTCCCCTTTTCCCGACGCCTTCGTCATTCATTCCTCTCATATATCTATCATTCGAATTAATTAGATGAAACGGGTTCTTTTTGTCACTTCCGTCTCTACTATCGTCGTCTAATTTATCGTCAGGATATTTAGTTTCTTTATTTGTACGGTGAGACTCCGTATTCGTCAGTGGACGTGGTGTATACACCTTCGGGTTCGTAACACCTTTTTTACCAATGTCATCGTCAGTTACGCCTTTGACATATTTGTCATTAGAATTTACCAATATCATAGGCTTTCTATTAACCGGTTTAGCTTTACTTCTTGAGGGAGTTGGTGAATATGTTTCTGGAAGTTTACTGTCGTGTTGCGTCTTGGCATCATCTGCTGCGAATGACACAGGAGTCTCGTCGTCTTTTATGGCATTTTCTTTCGGTTCATTTGAAACTGGTTTATCATTCCTTTGTTCAGGCTCCAGTTTTTCAAACGGGCTCACAAGCCTTCTTTCTTGTTCTTCTTTTCTCTTCATTTCTTCTTTTTGTATCTGTTCCTGTCTTTCTCTTTCTGCTTGTTGCTTTTCTTTTTCTTGTTCTTCTTTCCTCTTCATTTCTTCCATTTTCTTTTGTTCTTGCCTTTCCTTTTCTGCTATTTTATTTTCTTGTTCCTTTTTCAACCTCAGTTCTTCCGCTTGCAATCGTTTTTCTTGTTCTGCTTGTTTCTTTATTTGTTCCTCTTTCCTCCTCAGATCTTCCTCTTGCTTTCGCATTTGTTCTTGTTCCAGTATCCTTTTTTCTTGTTCCTCTTTCCTTCTCATTTCTTCCTCTTGCAGTTGTGCCAGTCGTTCTTGTTCCGCTTTCCTCTTTTCTTGTTCCTCTTCTTGCTGCAGTTTAACTTTCTTTTCATCTTCTGACTTTTTCTTTTCTAGCTCTTCTTTCATTCTTTCCTCTTCATCATGTTCTAACCGTCGTTGTCGTTCCTTTTCGGCTTGCTTCTGTCTTTCTTGTTTTTCTTTTTTCTTCAGTTCTTCCTCTCGTTGCAGTCTTTGCTGTAACTCTTCAGCTTTCCCTTTTTCGTGTTCCTTCATTTTCTTCTCTTCTTCTTGCTGCTTTAGTAAAATACTTCGTTGATATTCTTCTTCTTTACGTCGCTCTTCCTCTAGTTGCTCTCTTTGTTTTTGTTTCTGAATTTCTTGTTGGCGTACTTTTTCCCGTTTTCTTTCTTCTTGTTCTTGTTCTAGTCTTTTAAGTTCGTTTAGCTGCTTTTCCCTTTCCTTCTCTATTCCCTCTTTCTCCTTTTGTTCTTCTTTTGTTCTGAGTCTTTCTCGTTCCCTCTCTTTTTCTTCCTGAATTTGCTGTTGTCGCTTTCCTTCTTCTTCTCGGGCTGCATCTTCCCGACGTTGATTTTCTCTTTCATCCCTTGCTAATTCATCGTCTTGATGATCGACCTTTTCAGTTGGTCTATTACCTGCATATGCATCCTCACCTTTTTTGTTAGCAACCGGTGTATCCATCAGCTTCGTCGATTTTTTCGGAGCCTCCTCTTTGTAGTATTGTACGTGCATTCTTTCGTCACCATCATCTTCGCTTTGCACACTGTCACGAGGTTTGTCTTTGTGTTTAGATTTTGATTCCGGTGACCGGTCTTTTTCTTGTGATTTAATTGGTTTACTTGGCTTGTTCTTTGTTTGTTTGGGGCGACAGCAGCATGGACAACATCCTGACTTCTCTTTTTGGTGTTCTCCTTTTTTCTCATCTTTGTTAGATATGTCTCTGTTTGTGTCCTTTTTCTTTCCTCTTGACCCGCACATACCTGCGCAGCATCCAGAAGCCTCTTTACTCTCAGCGTTTTCCTTTCTGTTTCTTTCATCAGGTGATCTGCTGCGATCTTTGTCTTTTCGTTTTGGTCTTTCTTCAGAAGATCGTCTTTTGTGATGCTTTCTAGACCTACCATCGTCATCATTGTCGTCTTTTCTGCGCCTTGGAAAAAAAAAGTTTGATTAATTATTTTAAATAAGCTTTTAATTGGTTATCGCTTGTATGATGTCTATGTTGTAACTTTGATGTAACTATTAGATTTCTATCTTCGGAAATATTCGGTACTTTGTTCGGATACTTCCGTAAAAGGTATGTTGTATACCGTACACAGCAGGTATAGTTCGAAATTTAGGGAAATTTATGGCTAAATATATTTTCTACACGAATACTTATCAATATACTTTGTCATAAATTATCATTATATGGGTTCTTTAAATTTTCTAGAAGAAAATGTTATAATTTTCTTTCAAGTTCCGTTTGAGTCAAATCGTTCGGACAGCTTAGTTACATACCCACTGGTATTTGTGCTAACAAAATCGTACCAAGCATAGCAGGTCACATTACAATGTCTAGAACTTGTACTTAATCTACCTGTGGATTATTCCGTTTATATGACGTCACTGTCCATATTCAGATGAAATAATAGAAATAACTAATATCCCTGGGGTCATTACACCGTCTTTTCACAGTTCAAACTTTGTACCACTATTATAGGCCTATTAATGAATGAAACGGAGCGAATTTCGAAAAAAAAAATGAACTTATCATTTAAGGATTACGGCGCTGTAAACTCTTATGTTGGCCGTAAAAGAATATTACATCAAATTTACTTTGATTACAGGATTGTATTTTATAGTTTATATTGTACATTGTTTATTTGAAAACAGTTGTTTTTCCGTTCTGATAAGTGACCAAGCACCTTTGAAATGCTCTTTTATAGAAGAGGAATACATATATGTTGAAGATGATAAAACTGAGATTGGAAACCAGTCTCAAATCTGAACCATCTGATTGGCTGAAATGGCGAACAATCAGATGCTTAAGAATTAAAACTGGTTTCCATTATCAGTTTTTAATAATCTTGGAACATAAACGCTTGTTAGGAGAAAAATGTCATTTGATGCAGAAGTAAAGACAAGATTCTGTCGCCATACCTTTTGCAGCAGCTGCAGAAATGACAGCACAGGAAGATCAAGATCGCCAGCACCACCAGTAACACAATCACAATCAGTGCCAGAAGAAACCAGAAGACTACTGTGAAAGGGAAGCAGAATTGTCTCATAAATAAATACAATTCGTGCCTAAAAGTCTAAAAAAGGGAATTTCAGAAAATGTATTTTCATTACCGCACTCTTGATCTTTTACTAGTGTTATAGCTAAAATACAGAATGTACTTGATTTGCTGGTATTTCTACTGGGTTCGAAACCACTAGCTTCCTTCGTCTATTTCTTACTGCTTAGTATTTTGGGTCTCATTGTTTGCATCTCATGGACTCATGGATCTCTTTTAACAAATTTATTATTTATTGTATTCACATCAAATGGCTGTGGAAATAATTTCCGACAACTGTATTTGATGGTGACCTCAAATTGGGCGCGTCGAGGGAAAATGTGCCATAGGGCTATTTTTCAAAATGACGTTATACAGTTAAATAGATGAAAATGCTGAAGAAATGCGCGGAAAAAATATTCTACAGTCAAGACCTGTAATAGTATTGCCTTTAAGTTTTGTCAAAATATTACATGACTGTAAGTTCTTTTCAAATAAATGAGGCACGCCACGGGAAATGGAACCTTCGGGCAGTTGACGTCAATCCTTGAAACGACGTCATAAAGTTGAGCAGACGACTTTATTTATTATGCAATTCGCGGTAAAAAAATACAATTTTATTGTCAAAATGTGTAACAAAATCACTGTTTTGTTATGAGAAAATAATAGAAATTTGAAATTTCTTTCTAAATATAGTAACAACAAAAATGAAACAAAAAATGACCGAAGGTACCTTTTCCCGTGGCGTGCCTCAAATAAACAACTAAAATGTCAAAAGTATCACCGAATATACATTTTTCCATTAACGTGCCCGCCCCAAATATCAAATGTAAGTACTGCTAGGCACAACTTACTTTCAGTTGTTTGGTGGTATTCACATTTTGGTCTTGTATCCGACCATGTTGAACCCGAGCATGTAACCTTATCTGTGTCCACTAACGCGTAGTAGTCGAAACATTTGTAATACACTTCAGTGGTCCACGTGGGTCCGGTCTTCAGCGATTCGTACGCCACATAGCCGTTCTCAACTACCGGTGGATCAGTGCACGTCATGCCTGAATACATGTAGTTACCTACAACATATGGGCAAGTTTGTTTTTTTCTGCAGTCTGGGTGAAGCTTATCATAACTATACACACGATTTAAAATTTCAAGTGAAGAAAATATACATAAACTTTAGTGGCTTTAATTCATCTATGATTCTTAATATTTTCTTTCTTTCTTTCTTTCTTTCTTTCTTTCTTTCTTTCTTTCTTTCTTTCTTTCTTTCTTTCTTTCTTTCTTTCTTTCTTTCTTTCTTTTACTCATTCATTCATTCATTCATTCGTTCGTTCGTTCGTTCGTTCGCTCATTCATTCATTCATTCATTCATTCATTCATTCATTCATTCATTCATTCATTCATTCATTCATTCATTCATTTACTTATTTTTTTAATATGTATATTTTATTTTACAGTCAAGTCATATACAGAAAACAACCAGTAAATAGAAAGAAAGAGGCTGATAATACATCAGTTAAAATATGGCATCCCCAGATAATTAAGGAAAAATGATACGAGGACTGGTAACCACACTGTCTGAACGGTCAATGGTATATTTGCTACCGGCGGTTTAAACCAGGTTCTAGGGTTCACAAGCCTCAATCCAGTACCGTCAGCGTCAGATTTAATTTCTTTTATTGAATTAAATCTTACCTTAAAGTTTGGTTTTCTAACAATCCAACAGGTTCGTTTTAAACATACTAAAGGAGAAAGTTATGTTTATAATAAGTGTCTACAAATCTACCACCAAATAAGCAACCGGTACTTGCCTCATTCATTTGACAATTTTAATCAAGACGTTTTAAATGGTCCGCATTCATAACTGAATAAATCGAACTGAAATGTTACTTAATAACACTATCAACAAAAACGTACAAAATTATGCAAATTGATAAACGGAGTTTTTGCTGCGCGAAGAGGTAAATAATCAACAAGTAAACATTTGAATCTCACCATAGAAATCACCTTTGCCAAACTGTTTGTATAATTCCGTACAGAAAAAGTTGCACAGATTAATATAATTTGGAGATGCATATAAATAAAAGACGCTTGCATTTTTAATTGACGCAGCTTTCAATGTGGTTATACACAACTCCGTATCACGTTAAATTTCGCAGTCAAGCACACATTTTTTGAATACAACATTTTAGGCAATTGTAAATGTAGCACGAACTGGAAAAGGGCAATTTTCTCATTCTTTTTAATACATGTATCAATACAATCCGATCCTACAAACTCCTTTGTCCGAGATCATAAAACTCCATCGGGAGACCAGTCTCAAATCTCAAGCATCTAATTGGCTGAAATGGCGACTGGTCTCCGATCTCACTTTTATAATCTTGAGCCCTGTTAATCTGGTTAAGTCCAGAAAAGATACAAACAAGGAGTTATAACTAGCAACAGACTCGGCAGGTTCGGTTGACCTATGCCCATCATGTTTTCTTTCTATCTAAGTGTGGACTTCGCAGTTAGTTTTGACCATAGACCTGTGTACATGTAATATATAGGTCTTTGGTTTTGACCTGCAAAGCAAGTTTTGTTTTGCGTTGTAATGTAAACGTTTTAAAGGTACATGGTCACGTAGTCCAGCCCGTCTGGACGTTATTAGTGACGTCTTCTATCGACTCCCTACAGATCCTGAAGTACGGAGTATGGAATGGTATGCGGTACGTGCCGGACCTACTGGTCACGTATAAGGACGAAAGTATTAAGTGTTTACAAATATCAAAATTTATAAATAAAACTTTGGAAAACCTGTAAAAATGTCAATGTGATGTAAAATTCTTACACAGTCAATGTAGGAGTGAATATACTTAAAGCTAAAAAGTTAAAGCTTTACTTACGCAGTGAAATTCACCCACAACTGGTTCTGAAATGTACTAATTAGTCTAAAATGTCGCTAAATTTGATGATGTTCAGTCAGTTATAGGCATTACAAAGCGGTTCAATTTAAATTAACCACATCTGAGTCATTGAAGTATTACACCGTGAACTGGGATTATGTAGCTTTAACGTTCCGTAGAAACGCGAACACGCCCAGGCTCCAGGGTATTGAAATCAGACTCAGAGCTCCAACTTCCTCCTCACTGGCCAAATCTTAGACTATGCTCAGTTGGAACCTAACAGATTGCAAAGATCTGAAACTGATCTACAATTCATATTAAGACCAGAAAACTGAGCCGGATCTGGCCTTAAGATTATAAAACTGAGAATGGAAACCATTTCAGCCGATCAGGTGATTGAGATTTGAGACAGGTTTCAAATCTAAGTTTTAAATCTTCAGCACTGTGCTCAAGGTTATAAAACTTAGCATGGAAACCAGTCTCAAATCTCAAGCATCTGATTGGATGAAATGGCGACCAGTCGCCATTTCAGCCAATCAGATCCTTGAGATTTAAGACTGGTTTCCATGCTCAGTTTTATAACCTTCAGCATTGGTCTTTCGTTCCTCTCCAGTCTCCGTACCGTCCGATGGCGCTAGAAATGTTTGTCGATGTCACTGACTATTCGCTGTGAAAAACACGACATCTCAATTTTTGATTTCGCCTTCGTAGAAAAATCAGAGCAATTTAGTGTTGATACATGTACAGCAAAACCTCTCCATTAAGACCGCTTCTGGGCCCGGACAAATTAGTCTTAATAGTGGGGTGGTCTTAATTTTTAATAGTTCAAATTGGTTTATAGGGGCATCACCTGCGCCGCATCGTTACCGGTCATAAATCGTTTTGGATGAATCATTTCGTTGAGATGATTGAGGGCTACGATGATATCATGCACCGGTACCTCTAACAAAAATATGTTTATTAGACGTTTTATTGGGAAAATATATTTTTAAGTTATGTTTATTTCGCATGTTATAAATAAACCGGTTCTGGCTATTTTACATTTTTTAAGAGTTTTAGGCTAAAGAACTGTATCTCAATACCGTTTTCATCGCTGTTCATTACTTTTGAACATGCCTAATCGTTATATTGTGAAAAAGGTTAAACGTGCTTGGTTCTGATTTTTTTTAATTGTGGTTGTTTTTTTTTTACGCAATGAAAAATATTTCCAGAAAGAGCAGTATAGCGCAGGATGTTGGCCTAGGGAAGGGCAGTTATGCGTACAGATTGCCATTCCACAATATATTGAACTTAAAACTATAATGCAAAGCAAACAAACAACACCACAATTCTAACTATACACATACTTCATTTTCAGGCAAAGCGGCCCCAGACTCAAAACAACGGACTTGAAATATTCCCCAACGTCCCCATTGCCTAAGACATAGACGTTATTTACAAAATTGTTTTCGAAGATATGCAATCTGACCTTGGTGGAAAAAATTATAACATTGGTAAGATAAATACTATCACAATGCCCAGGAGGGCAATATTCTAGTTGTTTCCCTTCAACATCTGTCTATTGGTCATATTTAGCCTTGTAATATTGATAAAACGAGCAGATTGGAATTTAAAAAAAACAACAAACTTACAGATGAGTACTTTTTGTATGGGAAGGACGTGTTTAATGCATTTTGCTTTACTGTTATGTTTTTTTCACTTTCTATATAGAGAAATCACTAATTTCCCAAAGTTATTAAGCAACATGCAACAGCACTGGCACTGTCAAGCAAAATGGGTAGGCACGCGATGACGTAAGTTAGACTAAAGAAGCATAGGGTTCTATTTTACCCATATTATTTTGGTTATGAGTAACAACATATGTACGCTTATTTCCAAAATATATTTCAACCCATTTGACATTTGTAAACGTCTGGTGTAAATTGTATTTAGAAATGATCTAATATTTCCTTCCTAAACTAGTCCAAAATGTTCGAATCACTAACTTTTGTTGAGGATTATAAAACTGAGCATGAAAACCAGTCTCAAATCTCAAGCATCTGTTTGGCTGAAATGGCGACCAGTCGCCATTTCAGCCAATCAGATGCTTGAGATTTGAGACTGGTTTCCATGCTCAGTTTTATAAACTTGAGCATGTACATTTATCTGCCAATGACATTCGTGAAATTTTGGGTGGACTAAATCACAATGAAATATATATAAACATATGTAATAACTGATAAACGTAAAAAACCCATTATTTATTGAACTATTGAACTAGAGTCGTTAGACGAAATTGTTTAAAGTCTTTTTTATCCGAGTCTTCTATCTATAAGTAGTTCTCTACTAGCATCAAAAACAACATTTTGTCAGTTGAATCACGGTAGGTTTACGATACTACTCTGGTCCGACGCCGGAAATCCTCTCTGTGTATTCATATGTTACAAAACTGGGGTTATTTGTCTTTGAAACAATCATGTCAAAGCGGTGACAGCGCCTGAAATGCTCTAGTAGTGTCCTTTGGGGCGGATCCTGAGGGATTAAATGGGATTGCTCGAACCCCCTTGTTGGACAGGTCTGTGAAGTTGGCTCTACGCCCTACGTTCTACGTCCTCCATACAAATCTATTTCTACGTTCTCCATACAACAGTCCTACGTCCTACGTTCATTTCTACTGTCGAACCAGCCCTACGTCCTACATTCATTTCTACGGTCAACCCAGCCCTACGTCCTACGTTCATCCCTACAGTCGACCCAGCCCTACGTCCTACGTTCATTTCTACCGTCGACCCAGCCCTCCGTCCAACGTTCATCCCTACCGTCGACCCAGCCCTACGTCCAACATTCATTTCTACGGTCGACCCAGCCCTACGTCCTACGTTCATCCCTACAGTCGACCCAGCCCTACGTCCTACGTTCATTTCTACCGTCGACCCAGCCCTCCGTCCAACGTTCATCCCTACCGTCGACCCAGCCCTACGTCCTACATTCATTTCTACTGTCGACCCAGCCCTACGTCCTACGTTCATCCCTACAGTCGACCCAGCCCTACGTTCTACATTCATTTCTACGGTCGACCCAGCCCTACGTTCTACGTTCATTTCTACAGTTGACAAAATCATATGTCCATGCATTTATCCCTTTGGTCGACCCAGTCCTACGTTATGTTCATCCCTACCGTCGACCCAGCCCTACGTCCTACGTTCATTTCTACAGTCGACCTAGTCTTATGTCTTGCATTCATTTCTACGGTCGACCCAGCCCTACGTCCTACGTTCATTCCTACAGTCGACCTAGCCCTACGTCCTACGTTCATTTCTACCGTCGATACAGCCCTCCGTCCAACGTTCATCCCTACCGTCGACACAGCCCTACGTCCTACATTCATTTCTACGGTCGACCCAGCCCTACGTCCTACGTTCATCCCTACAGTCGACCCAGCCCTACGTCCTACGTTCATTTCTACCGTCGATACAGCCCTCCGTCCAACGTTCATCCCTACCGTCGACCCAGCCCTACGTCCTACATTCATTTCTACTGTCGACCCAGCCCTACGTCCTACGTTCATCCCTACAGTCGACCCAGCCCTACGTCCCACATTCATTTCTACGGTCGACCCAGCCCTACGTTCTACGTTCATTTCTACAGTCGCGAAATCATATGTCCGTGCATTTATCCCTTTGGTCGACCCAGTCCAACGTCCTACGTTCATCCCTACCGTCGACCCAGCCCTACGTCCTACGTTCATTTCTACAGTCGACCTAGTCTTATGTCTTGCATTCATTTCTACGGTCGACCCAGTCCTACGTCCTACGTTCATTTCTACGGTCGACCCAGCCCTCCGTCCAACGTTCATCCCTACCGTCGACCCAGCCCTACGTTCTACGTTCATTTCTACAGTCGACAAAATCATATGTCCATGCATTTATTCCTTCGGTCGACCCAGTCCTAATTCATCCCTACCGTCGAGCCAGCCCTACGTCCTACGTTCATTTCTACAGTCGACCTAGTCTTATGTCGTGCATTCATTTCTACGGTCGACCCAGCCCTACGTCCTACGTTCATCCCTACAGTCGACCCAGCCCTACGTCCTACGTTCATTTCTACGGTCGACCCAGCCCTCCGTCCAACGTTCATCCCTACCGTCGACCAAGCCCTACGTCCTACATTCATTTCTACAGTCGACCCAGCCCTACGTCCTACATTCATTTCTACGGTCGACCCAGCCCTACGTTCTACGTTCATTTCTACAGTTGACAAAATCATATGTCCGTGCATTTATCCCTTTAGTCGACCCAGTCCTACGTCCTACGTTCATCCCTACCGTCGACCCAGCCCTACGTCCTACGTTCATTTCTACAGTCGACCTAGTCTTATGTCTTGCATTCATTTCTACGGTCGACACAGCCCTACGTCCTACGTTCATCCCTACAGTCGACCCAGCCCTACGTCCTACGTTCCTTTCTACCGTCGATACAGCCCTCCGTCCAACGTTCATCCCTACCGTCGACCCAGCCCTACGTCCTACATTCATTTCTACTGTCGACCCAGCCCTACGTCCTACGTTCATCCCTACAGTCGACCCAGCCCTACGTCCTACATTCATTTCTGCGGTCGACCCAGCCCTACGTTCTACGTTCATTTCTTCAGTCGCGAAATCATATGTCCGTGCATTTATCCCTTTGGTCGACCCAGTCCAACGTCCTACGTTCATCCCTACCGTCGACCCAGCCCTACGTCCTACGTTCATTTCTACAGTCGACCTAGTCTTATGTCTTGCATTCATTTCTACGGTCGACCCAGTCCTACGTCCTACGTTCATTTCTACGGTCGACCCAGCCCTCCGTCCAACGTTCATCCCTACCGTCGACCCAGCCCTACGTTCTACGTTCATTTCTACAGTCGACAAAATCATATGTCCATGCATTTATCCCTTCGGTCGACCCAGTCCTACGTCCTACGTTCATCCCTACCGTCGAGCCAGCCCTACGTCCTACGTTCATTTCTACAGTCGACCTAGTCTTATGTCTTGCATTCATTTCTACGGTCGACCCAGCCCTACGTCCTACGTTCATCCCTACAGTCGACCCAGCCCTACGTCCTACGTTCATTTCTACGGTCGACTCAGCCCTCCGTCCAAAGTTCATCCCTACAGTCGACCCAGCCCTACGTCCTACATTCATTTCTACGGTCGACCCAGCCCTACGTTCTACGTTCATTTCTACAGTCCACAAAATCATATGTCCGTGCATTTATCCCTTTGGTCGACCCAGTCCAACGTCCTACGTTCATCCCTACCGTCGACCCAGCCCTACGTCCTACGTTCATTTCTACAGTCGACCTAGTCTTATGTCTTGCATTCATTTCTACGGTCGACCCAGTCCTACGTCCTACGTTCATTTCTACGGTCGACCCAGCCCTCCGTCCAACGTTCATCCCTACCGTCGACCCAGCCCTACGTTCTACGTTCATTTCTACAGTCGACAAAATCATATGTCCATGCATTTATCCCTTCGGTCGACCCAGTCCTACGTTCATCCCTACCGTCGAGCCAGCCCTACGTCCTACGTTCATTTCTACAGTCGACCTAGTCTTATGTCTTGCATTCATTTCTACGGTCGACCCAGCCCTACGTCCTACGTTCATCCCTACAGTCGACCCAGCCCTACGTCCTACGTTCATTTCTACGGTCGACCCAGCCCTCCGTCCAACGTTCATCCCTACCGTCGACCCAGCCCTACGTCCTACATTCATTTCTACTGTCGACCCAGCCCTACGTCCTACGTTCATCCCTACAGTCGACCCAGCCCTACGTCCTACATTCATTTCTACCGTCGACCCAGCCCTACGTTCTACGTTCATTTCTACAGTTGACAAAATCATATGTCCGTGCATTTATCCCTTTGGTCGACCCAGTCCTACGTCCTACGTTCATCCCTACCGTCGACCCAGCCCTACGTCCTACGTTCATTTCTACAGTCGACCTAGTCTTATGTCTTGCATTCATTTCTACGGTCGACCCAGCCCTACGTCCTACGTTCATCCCTACCGTCGACCCAGCCCTACGTCCTACATTCATTTCTTCTGTCGACCCAGCCCTACGTCCTACGTTCATCCCTACAGTCGACCCAGCCCTACGTCCTACATTCATTTCTACGGTCGACCCAGCCCTACGTTCTACGTTCATTTCTACAGTTGACAAAATCATATGTCCGTGCATTTATCCCTTTGGTCGACCCAGTCCTACGTCCTACGTTCATCCCTACCGTCGACCCAGCCCTACGTCCTACGTTCATTTCTACAGTCGACCTAGTCCTATGTCTTGCATTCATTTCTACGGTCGACCCAGCCCTACGTCCTACGTTCATCCCTACAGTCGACCCAGCCCTACGTCCTACGTTCATTTCTACCGTCGATACAGCCCTCCGTCCAACGTTCATCCCTACCGTCGACCCAGCCCTACGTCCTACATTCATTTCTACTGTCGACCCAGCCCTACGTCCTACGTTCATCCCTACAGTCGACCCAGCCCTACGTCCTACATTCATTTCTACGGTCGACCCAGCCCTACGTTCTACGTTCATTTCTACAGTCGCGAAATCATATGTCCGTGCATTTATCCCTTTGGTCGACCCAGTCCAACGTCCTACGTTCATCCCTACCGTAGAGCCAGCCCTACGTCCTACGTTGATTTCTACAGTCGACCTAGTCTTATGTCTTGCATTTATTTCTACGGTCGACCCAGCCCTAAGTCCTACATTCATTTCTACGGTCGACCCACCCTACGTTCATCCCTACAGTCGACCCAGCCCTACGTCCTACGTTCATTTCTACAGTAGACGTATTCTTATGTCTTGCATTCATTTCTAAGGTCGACCCAGCCCTACGTTCTACGTTCATTTCTACAGTCGACAAAATCATATGTCCGTGCATTTATCCCTTTGGTCGACCCAGTCCAACGTCCTACGTTCATCCCTACCGTCGACCCAGCCCTACTTTAACATGAAACATAATGTGTCCTGTAAAATTGAAAGTACTGGTTCAGTTCGCTTAATTATTTGAATATTTCATCTGCATACACATACCAACTGGTGAAGAATGATAACTCAGGTTTCATCATTTTTTTAGTTTTTCCCCTTTCAAATGCAATTTACTTGACTAATGTCTTCTGTGGTGTAGCATTGAAATCAACTTGAATAAAATCATTTTATTATATATGATTAAACATAGGCCCACATTTCAACTTTTTGACAGCAGGCGGCAGGGGCGGAGGCAAGTTTTGGATATTGGGGCCGCGAATTTTTTTTAAGATTTAAATAGTGAAAGATTAAAACTAGAGGTGCACGAACTATTATTTGGTTTGACAATCACATTGGAAATAAATTGTTTGTTCTTGCATTTCGAATATCAATGAATAATTAAAAAATAACAAAATAATTATTTAATGGTATGAACAGATCGTAGCTGACATGATCTGTAAAGAAACGAAGCCAACATACACATATAATGTCATTGTGGCGCAGAAAGAGGTGACCAAGACTTGCTGCAAATAAAGAATAAAAACTGGTCGTCTGCGTCAGTGTCTGATTTCAGAATATTTGATAGTTCATTATTTAAAGTTTAAGCACAGCTATCACAGTGATCCTCGCTTTTAAAAATGCAACATTCTTTGGTTGTTCAGGGTCTTAGATTAAAAGACCCTGGGTTGATTAGGAACGTCCATATCTGATCACATGTAATTATGGATTAAGAAAAATGTTTCTAATTTTTATGATAAATAAAGTAATTGATGTAAAGATTGATCACACAATAAAGATAACGTTGTGTGTATTTCCATTTATGTATCGTCGCTACCGGAAGCACATATGAGCGAAGCCTAGTGCTAATTATTTTAGGTTTTGGAGGATAGTGCAAGATACAGAGGATCGCCTTTGGTTATTTTATGTGCCCGCTGTAAAGCACTATTACACTGGACCTCGGTTTTAAGTCCCATCCCAACGACTAATAGTTATTTTAGTTGGAGTAGCAGGGGATCAAACCAGCGATCCCTGGAATCAAACCAAACGCGCGAACCACTCCGCTAATGATCCGCTCTTAAAGATAACATGTTACCAATCATCATTTTAATATGACATTAGATAAATACAATAAACAAGAAGTGCTATTAACACCCTGCGGACATTTGCAGTCGTTAATCCCCTGTCCCGCGCAGCAAACTGATGCCTGTCATCAGCGAAGCCTTAACTCGAGGCGACACAAAAATGTTTGGAGCGACGAGACTAAAATATAACGGTGGCTAGTCGAAATATTGGGGCGGCGGCCGCCGCCTCTGCCGCCCCATTGACTACGCCTATGAGGCGACACATGTGTTCCGCAGAACACAACATTCTAGTTGTACTATTGACACGAGATGGAGTGTCACGTGTATGAACCATGACCATACCTCAATTTGACAAATGTCGATGTCACACTTAGACTTTTATTTTGAAAATGTTTGACGAATAAAAATGTGGGTCATCGAGATCGATTATGGGTTATTACGTTTCTAGTTACCCCTATCACGTAATGTTAACAACACAATGAATCATTTCCATTGAGTGGTCATACTTAAGTACTATAATAATGTTGTGGTATGTTAAAACATGTGAATATTATAGTATTGTGAAAGTATTTTTTCACATGAAGATTTATTCTTTTGCTTCAATTTCAGTTTCGGGTTCTAGTAATTCTATACTAACTAGGTCGACCGATGAAATGAACATATGACGTAGGAATGCGTCGACCGAAGAAATAAACATAGGAGGAAGGCAGCAAATAGGACTAGGTCGACTGTAGAAATGAACATAGGACGCAGGGCTGGGTCGACAGTAGGGATGAATGTATGACGGAGGGCTCGGTCTACCGTAGAAATGAACGTAGAACGTAGGGCTGGGTCGACGGTAGGGTTGGACGGAGGGCTGGGTCGACAGTAGAAATGAACGTAGGACGTAGGGCTGGGTCGACCGTAGAAATGAATGCAAGACGTAAGAATACGTCTACTGTAGAAATGAACGTAGGACGTAGGGCTGGGTCGACGGTAGGGATGAACGTAGGACGTAGGACTGGGTCGACCGATGGGATTAATGCATGGACATATGATTTTGTCGACTGTAGAAATGAATGTAGGACGTAGGACTGGGTCGACTGTAGGGATGAACGTAGGACGTAGGGCTGGGTCGACCGTAGAAATGAATGTAGGACGTAGGGCTGCGTTGACTGTAGGGATGAACGTTGGACGGAGTGCTGGGTCGACTATAGAAATGAACGTAGGACGTAGGACTGGGTCGACCGTAGAAATAAATGCAAGACATAAGACAAGGTCGACTGTAGAAATGAACGTAGGACGTAGGGCTGGGTCGACGGTAGGGATGAACGTAGGACGTAGGGCTGGGTCGACCGTAGAAATGAATGTAGGACGTAGGGCTGGGTCGACTGTAGGGATGAACGTAGGACTGGGTCGACCGTTGAAATGAATGTAGGACGTAGGGCTGCGTTGACTGTAGGGATGAACGTAGGACGTAGGGCTGGGTCGACCGTAGAAATGAATGTAGGACGTGGGGCTGGGTGGACTGTAAGGATAAACGAAGGACGAAGGGCTGGGTCGACCGTAGAAATAAATGCAAGACATAAGACTAGGTCGACTGTAGAAATGAACGTAGGACGTAGGGCTGGCTCGACGGTAGGGATGAACGTAGGACGTAGGACTGGGTCGACCGAAGGGATAAATGCATGGGCATATGATTTTGTCGACTGTAGAAATGAACGTAGAACGTAGGGCTGGGTCGACGGTAGGGATGAACGTTGGACGGAGTGCTGGGTCGACCGTAGAAATGAACGTAGGACGTAGGACTGGGTCGACTGTAGAAATGAATGCAAGACATAAGACTAGGTCGACTGTAAAAATGAACGTAGGACGTAGGGCTGGGTCGACGGTAGGGATGAACGTAGGACGTTGGACTGGGTCGACCAAAGGGATAAATGCACGGACATATGATTTTGTCGACTGTAGAAATGAACGTAGAACGTAGGGCTGGGTCGACCGTAGAAATGAATGTAGGACGTAGGGCTGGGTCGACCGTAGAAATGAATGTAGGACGTAGGGCTGCGTTGACTGTAGGGATGAATGTAGGACGTAGGGCTGGCTCGACGGTAGGGATGAACGTAGGACGTAGGACTGGGTCGACCGAAGGGATAAATGCATGGACATATGATTTTGTCGACTGTAGAAATGAACGTAGAACGTAGGGCTGGGTCGACCGTAGAAATGAATGCAAGACATAAGAATACGTCTACTGTAGAAATGAACGTAGGACGTAGGGCTGGGTCGACGGTAGGGATGAACGTAGGACGTAGGACTGGGTCGACCGAAGGGATAAATGCATGGACATATGATTTTGTCGACTGCAGAAATGAACGTAGAACGTAGGGCTGGGTCGACGGTAGGGATGAACGTTGGACGGAGGGCTGGGTCGACCGTAGAAATGAATGTAGGACGTAGGGCTGGATCGACTGTAGGGATGAACGTAGGACTGGGTCGACCGTTGAAATGAATGTAGGACGTAGGGCTGCGTTGACTGTAGGGATGAACGTAGGACGTAGGGTTGGGTCGACCGTAGAAATGAATGTAGGACGTAGGGCTGGGTCGACTGTAGGGATGAACGTAGGACGTAGGGCTGGGTCGACCTTAGAAATGAATGCAAGACATAAGAATACGTCTACTGTAGAAATGAACGTAGGACGTAGGGCTGGGACGACTGTAGGGATGAACGTAAGGTGGGTCGACCGTAGAAATGAATGTAGGACATAGGGCTGGGTCGACCGTAGAAATAAATGCAAGACATAAGACTAGGTCGACTGTAGAAATGAACGTAGGACGTAGGTCTGGCTCTACGGTAGGGATGAACGTAGGACTGGGTCGACCGAAGGGATAAATGCATGGACATATGATTTTCTCGACTGTAGAAATGACCGTAGAACGTAGGGCTGGGTCGACGGTAGGGATGAACGTTGGACGGAGGGCTGGGTCGACCGTAGAAATGAACGTAGGACGTAGGACTGGGTCGACCGTAGAAATGAATGCAAGACATAAGACTAGGTCGACTGTAGAAATGAATGTAGGACGTAGGGCTGGGTCGATGGTAGGGATGAACATAGGACGTAGGACTGGGTCGACCAAAGGGATAAATGCATGGACATATGATTTTGTCGAGTGTAGAAATGAACGTAGAACGTAGGGCTGGGTCGACCGTAGAAATGAATGTAGGACGTAGGGCTGGGTCGACTGAAGGGATGAACGTAGGACTGGGTCGACCGTTGAAATGAATGTAGGACGTAGGGCTGCGTTGACTGTAGGGATGAACGTAGGACGTAGGGCTGGGTCGACCGTAGAAATGAATATAGGACGTTGGGCTGGGTCGACTGTAGGGATAAACGTGGGACGTAGGGCTGGGTCGACCGTAGAAATGAATGCAAGACATAAGACTAGGTCGACTGTAGAAATGAACGTAGGACGTAGGGCTGGGTCGACGGTAGGGATGAACGTAGGACGTAGGACTGGGTCGACCAAAGGGATAAATGCACGGACATATGATTTTGTCAACTGTAGAAATGAACGTAGAACGTAGGGCTGGGTCGACGGTAGAAATGAATGTAGGACGTAGGGCTGGGTCGACTGTAGGGATGAACGTAGGACGTAGGGCTGGGTCGACAGTAGAAATGAATGTAGGACGTAGGGCTGGGTCGACGGTAGGGATGAACGTTGGACGGACGGCTGGGTCGACCGTAGAAATGAACGTAGGACGTAGGGCTGGGTCGACTGTAGGGATGAACGTAGGACGTAGGGCTGGGTCGACCGTAGAAATGAATGTAGGACGTAGGGCTGGGTCGACTGTAGGGATGAACGTAGGACGTAGGGCTGGGTCGACAGTAGAAATGAATGTAGGACGTAGGGCTGGGTCGACGGTAGGGATGAACGTTGGACGGGGGGCGGTATCGACGGTAGAAATGAACGTAGGACGTAGGGCTGGGTCGACTGTAGGGATAAACGTAGGACGTAGGGCTGGGTCGACCGTAGAAATGAATGCAAGACATAAGACTAGGTCGACTGTAGAAATGAACGTAGGACGTAGGGCTGGGTCGACGGTAGGGATGAACGTAGGACGTAGGGTCGACCAAAGGGATATATGCATGGACATATGATTTTGTCAACTGTAGAAATGAACGTAGAACGTAGGGCTGGGTCGACGGTAGAAATGAATGTAGGACGTAGGGCTGGGTCGACTGTAGGGATGAACATAGGACGTAGGGCTGGGTCGACAGTAGAAATGAATGTAGGACGTAGGGCTGGGTCGACGGTAGGGATGAACGTTGGACGGAGGGCTGGGTCGACCGTAGAAATGAACGTAGGACGTAGGGCTGGGTCGACTGTAGGGATGAACGTAGGACGTAGGGCTGGGTCGACCGTAGAAATGAATGCAAGACATAAGACTAGGTCGACTGTAGAAATGAACGTAGGACGTAGGGCTGGCTCGACGGTAGGGATGAACGTTGGACGGAGGGCTGGGTCGACCGTAGAAATGAACGTAGGACGTAGGACTGGGTCGACCGTAGAAATGAATGCAAGACATAAGACTAGGTCGACTGTAGAAATGAACGTAGGACGTAGGGCTGGGTCGACGGTAGGGATGAACGTTGGACGGAGGGCTGGGTCGACCGTAGAAATGAAAGTAGGACGTAGGACTGGGTCGACCGTAGAAATGAATGCAAGACATAAGACTAGGTCGACTGTAGAAATGAACGTAGGACGTAGGGCTGGCTCTACGGTAGGGATGAACGTAGGACTGGGTCGACCAAAGGGATAAATGCACGGACATATGATTTTGTCGACTGTAGAAATGAACGTAGAACGTAGGGCTGGGTCGACCGTAGAAATGAATGTAGGACGTAGGGCTGGGTCGACTGTAGGGATGAACGTAGGACGTAGGGCTGGGTCGACAGTACAAATGAATGTAGGACGTAGGGCTGGGTCGACGGTAGGGATGAACGTTGGACGGAGGGCTGTCTCGACGGTAGAAATGAACGTAGATCGTAGGGCTGGGTCGACTGTAGGGATGAACGTAGGACGTAGGGCTGGGTCGACCGTAGAAATGAATGCAAGACATAAGACTAGGTCGACTGTAGAAATGAACGTAGGACGTAGGGCTGGGTCGACGGTAGGGATGAACGTAGGACTGGGTCGACCAAAGGGATAAATGCACGGACATATGATTTTGTTAACTGTAGAAATGAACGTAGAACGTAGGGCTGGGTCGACCGTAGAAATGAATGTAGGACGTAGGGCTGGGTCGACTGTAGGGATGAACGTAGGACGTAGGGCTGGGTCGACAGTAGAAATGAATGTAGGACGTAGGGCTGGGTCGTCGGTAGGGATGAACGTAGGACGTAGGGCTGGGTCGACCGTAGAAATGAATGCAAGACATAAGAATACGTCTACTGTAGAAATGAACGTAGGACGTAGGGCTGGGTCGACGGTAGGGATGAACGTAGGACGTAGGTCTGGGTCGACCGAAGGGATAAATGCATGGACATATGATTTTGTCGACTGTAGAAATGAACGTAGAACGTAGGGCTGGGTCGACGGTAGGGATGAACGTTGGACGGAGTGCTGGGTCGACTGTAGAAATTAACGTAGGACGTAGGACTGGGTCGACCGTAGAAATAAATGCAAGACATAAGACTAGGTCGACTGTAGAAATGAACGTAGGACGTAGGGCTGGGTCGACGGTAGGGATAAACGTAGGACGTTGGACTGGGTCGACCAAAGGGATAAATGCACCGACATATGATTTTGTCGACCGTAGAAATGAACGTAGAACGTAGGGCTGGGTCGACCGTAGAAATGAATGTAGGACGTAGGGCTGGGTCGACTGTAGGGATGAACGTAGGACGTAGGGCTGGGTCGACAGTAGAAATGAATGTAGGACGTAGGGCTGGGTCGACTGTAGGGATGAACGTTGGACGGAGGGCTGGGTCGACCGTAGAAATGAACGTAGGACGTAGGGCTGGGTCGACTGTAGGGATGAACGTAGGACGTAGGGCTGGGTCGACCGTAGAAATGAATGCAAGACATAAGACTAGGTCGACTGTAGAAATGAACGTAGGACGTAGGGCTGGCTCGACGGTAGGGATGAACGTAGGACTGGGTCGACCGAAGGGATAAATGCATGGACATATGATTTTGTCGACTGTAGAAATGAACGTAGAACGTAGGGCTGGGTCGACGGTAGGGATGAACGTTGGACGGAGGGCTGGGTCGACCGTAGAAATGAACGTAGGACGTAGGACTGGGTCGACCGTAGAAATGAATGCAAGACATAAGACTAGGTCGACTGTAGAAATGAACGTAGGACGTAGGGCTGGGTCGACGGTAGGGATGAACGTAGGACTGGGTCGACCAAAGGGATAAATGCACGGACATATGATTTTGTCGACTGTAGAAATGAACGTAGAACGTAGGGCTGGGTCGACCGTAGAAATGAATGTAGGACGTAGGGCTGGGTCGACTGTAGGGATGAACGTAGGACGTAGGGCTGGGTCGACAGTAGAAATGAATGTAGGACGTAGGGCTGGGTCGACGGTAGGGATGAACGTAAGACGTAGGGCTGGGTCGACCGTAGAAATGAATGCAAGACATAAGAATACGTCTACTGTAGAAATGAACGTAGGACGTAGGGCTGGGTCGACGGTAGGGATGAACGTAGGACGTAGGTCTGGGTCGACCGAAGGGATAAATGCATGGACATATGATTTTGTCGACTGTAGAAATGAACGTAGAACGTAGGGCTGGGTCGACGGTAGGGATGAACGTTGGACGGAGTGCTGCGTCGACTGTAGAAATTAACGTAGGACGTAGGACTGGGTCGACCGTAGAAATGAATGCAAGACATAAGACTAGGTCGACTGTAGAAATGAACGTAGGACGTAGGGCTGGGTCGACGGTAGGGATGAACGTAGGACGTTGGACTGGGTCGACCAAAGGGATAAATGCACCGACATATGATTTTGTCGACCGTAGAAATGAACGTAGAACGTAGGGCTGGGTCGACCGTAGAAATGAATGTAGGACGTAGGGCTGGGTCGACTGTAGGGATGAACGTAGGACGTAGGGCTGGGTCGACAGTAGAAATGAATGTAGGACGTAGGGCTGGGTCGACTGTAGGGATGAACGTTGGACGGAGGGCTGGGTCGACGGTAGAAATGAACGTAGGACGTAGGGCTGGGTCGACTGTAGGGATGAACGTAGGACGTAGGGCTGGGTCGACCGTAGAAATGAATGTAGGACGTAGGGCTGGTTCGACAGTAGAAATGAACGTAGGACGTAGGACTGTTGTATGGAGAACGTAGAAATAGATTTGTATGGAGGACGTAGAACGTAGGGCGTAGAGCCAACTTCACAGACCTCCAATTGGACAGCAATATTTAATTTTAATGGGGATTTGGGTTAGAAAGTTGGAAATTTTCATGTACATGTGAATGCCTCAAATGAACCACATTTCTGGAAATTTCTCCAACCTTTGGTTATACAAATAAATTTTAAAAGCATATTATTCGATACAAAATTATTTATTGTTTCAAGCACAAAAATATCAGAAATTTACAACATTTCTATAACAATTACTATTTGTCATATTGAAGTTTCTACGATTTTATAAGCATGAATAAATCAGAGACCTGGGTCGGTCCACAAATTTGCGGACAGTGTAATAACATAATAAAAATGACATATTTTAGAAACCATACAAGCTTTGTATAGCTGAAAGATATTGAAGAGAAAAGAAAAAATGATTTTTTTTCAATTCTACATTCATATCAGGAAATAAAAGTATAAAAATAGTTCAATAACCTGTGTAATGTATATCACCTTAATTTATGTTAGTGCTGTCTAACAGGCGCTTATCCTTAAAGATCGTAAAATTACAATTAATTAACCAGTGTTATGCATATCACCTTAATTCATGTTAGTGCTGTCTAACAAGTGCCTATCCTTAAAGATCATAAAATTACAATTAATTAACCCGTGTTATGTATACATGTATCACCTTAATTTATTTTAGTGCTGTCTAAAAAGTGCTTATCCATAAATGTCGAAAAATTACAATTAATTTTAAAATATATATATATAGATGTATAAATAAAAAAGAAATAAATAATATTAATATTATGAAAGACTTAAAGCCCCAGCCCTAAAATTAAGTAATACCGCTTTAACTGACGTTTCTCATTTGAAAATGCATTGAGCATTTCTTGGCAAGAACAGACATGGAGGAGCCATTAAAATTGCGGACTTTGCAAAAGACTCCACTTTACCCTGGACAGAAGATCGTAAAACTTAAATAGAGATCAGTCTCAAATCTCAAGTCTCAATATCAGTCATGCCGAAAATACCAATCTGGTATGCAGGCATATCCGTTCCTGACATGAATTTCTCGTGTTTAGTTTTTCTCAGTTTCTCGCGTTTTGTTTTGGGGTTCCTAGGGAGTCCTTAAAACCTGAAATGTCCTTGAATTTTGAAAATGAGCTCGATGCCTCGAAAAATCAATAAATTCGTAAACATTTGGTGATACCTAAAGGGTTTCAATGAATTTTCACTGTCAAAGTTGTAGCACAGCAGCAAAGTAATATGTAAAATCAAACCTGTCTTCAAAGACCACTCAGGGGAGAACCAAAAGGTGTTCTGAAAATGCAAGTGGTTTTTGTTTTGAAATCAGTCAGTGGCACAAAACATGCGTATTTATTCACAGGTTGTCTTTAACCACAGGTAGTATCTGCTTACAGATTGTCTTAAACTATATGCGATATTTGTTTACTAGTTGTCTTTATCAACATGTAGTCTTTGTTTAAAGGTGGTCTTTGTTTATGACGTAGTATTATTTACCTAAGGTCTTTATCCACAGGTGGTCTTTGTTTACAGGTGTCTATGAGCACAATTTTGAATGTACAGTACATCGCACTTGATTATGGAACTAAATATACTAATTAGTTGTATTTTACATGTGGTTATAAATCTCCCAAGATACCAAATTATTCGTGTTTTTATGTTCTATCGAGTACTCATTTAAAACAGACGCAAGTCAGCATGACAATTCTGTTATTGAATTTTGGTTTAATAGCCTTTAAAAGTCTCCTTGCAGAAGTATCCTTGATATTTTTATAACAAAAAGTGTGAGAACCATACACGTATATTTTCCCAAATTAAAATCCTCGACGAAGTATTGGCTCTATGAAACATATTGTACACGTTTTCCAATGCGAAACCATTGTTCCGCGTCTGTTAACTCGAATCCCAATCTGTGTAAAATTGTATTTGTATCAAGTCTACATTTGTGCTCACATACATGTACGCATATTTTTGCGCGAAAATTTAGTCTAATCTACTTATACACCCTTGCAGTTGCGCAAATGTTATTATAATCGAAACTTAACTTTTTATCACATATGCTCACTTAATGAGAAAATGTACTCACTAAATGAAAAAAAAGGTATTTTCGAAGTTGTTAACCCTAACTAAGTATTTGTTATCTGTAAACCCATCGCAGGCAACACCATTAACCCTGATGTCAGAATTCATTAGCACATTTTCTTAAGGAAAGTACTTCCAGACATCACAACTAGTCGATTTTCCGAGGATTGAATACTAATTTTTCACATACAATGTACTCGTTCGGCATTTCGTTTAAGACAACGTTTAGTTTAGACTAATTAAAATTGTTTATAAAGTACTAGTGTTAATATTTCTTTTCGGATTGACGAATGGTCGCCAAAAGTTAGCTTGTTTCGCTATCTTAACAGGCTTATATATTTTTGGATCATCTGAGCCGTATTTATTTTTCAAAAAGTCTAAGTATCTTGGCCGTACTGCCCGTTTCCGTTTCGCTGGTCTTCGTCGCCTTGCAATATCTGGACTATTGGAAGGCGAGTCGTTTTCTAAGTAGTCGTCGTCATCTTTTCTCTTCCTTTCTTGCGTAGAATCATCCCAAGGTTGCCTTTCTGGGCTTCTTTCCAAAGCTTCTTTTCGTCGCTGTTCTTCGCGTTCTTTTAGTTTTTGTCTTCTCTCCTCTTCTCTTTGTTGTCGCTCTTTTCTTCTTTCTTCAGCCTGTTGTCTAGCAAGCTCCCGCTGTTGTTGTCTATGCTCCTCTCTTTCCCGTTCTCTTTCTTCTAATTCTCTTTGTCTTTCTTCTTGTCTTTGCTTTTCTAGTTCTTTTTGTTCTTGTCTTTGTCGCTCTTTTTCTCGTTCCCTTTCCTCTCGTTCACGTTTTTTCTCTTTTTCTTCTTGTCTTGCCTCGTCGAGTCTTCTCCTAGCCTTTTCGTCTTTCTTCTTCAGTCTCTCATCCTTTTCTTTCTGTTTTTCTTCTTCCTGCGATCTGGCAAGTTCGCGTTGTTGCTGTCTTTGATTTTCACGTTCTTGCTCTCTTTCTCTTTCCTCCTGCTCTTTTTGTTTCTCGTTTTCTAACTGCTTCTGGTATTTTCGTTCCCTTTCTTCAGCCCTCTTTTGCCTTTCTAACTCTTTCTCTTCTTCCTCTGCCAGTTGCCTCTGTCTTCTACGCTCTTGATCCGCTTCTCTTTGTATTTGCTGAAGTTCTTTTTCCCTCTCTTCTGCTAGCTTTTTCCTACGTTTCTTTTCTTTTTCTTTTTCTTTCCGTTCTTCTTCCTTCAATATTTCTAGTTCGTCATCTACAAGATTTTCATCAGGATCATACGATTTATTCTGATATTGTACCGGCTCACGTTCAGCCTCTTTGGGTTTGTTTTTACTCTTCTTAGTTTTAGGTGGTTTGCTTTCTTTTTCTTCTTGATCTTGCTGAGTCGGTTCTTCTTTCTTTTCTTCAGGCTTTTCGCTCTTTTTTGTTTTAGGTGGCTTATCCTCTTTTTCTTTCTGAATTTCCTGCACAGGTTCTTTTTTCTTTTCCTTAGGTTCCTTATCCTTCTTTGCTTTTTGTGGTTTGTTTTCGTTTTCAGGTTTAGTTTCCTTCTTGGGTTCATTCTCCTTCTTTTGCTCTTGAGGCACCTTTTCTTTCTTCTTACTTTTACAGCAACTTCCGCAGCATCCAGGCTTGACTTCATCATTGTCATCTTTGACTCCTTTATTTTTGCCCGCACTCTTTGGACTCTTTTTGACTGTATCAGGGGAACCTTTCCTTCCCTTTCGATCTCGTTTTGGAGACTTTTCACGTCCCGGAGATGTTTTACGCGTAGGAGATTTATCTTTTTCCTTTGGTTTTGTCTTATCCTTTTTAGGACCTGAACAACACGCACAACACCCTGGCTTGACCTCTTCATTGTCTTCTTTAACACGTGCAGGCGATTGATCTTTTTGCCCACGTTCTGGTGACTTCTTTCGTGTCGGTGAATGATCTCTTTTTGATCCCTTCTCTCGTTCTGGAGTTTGATCCCGTCTTGTTGGAGAATCGTCCTTGTCCTTCTTAACAGGTTCTTTCGGTTTCTTCTCAGTTTTTCTTGAACCGCAACAAAATGCGCAACATCCCCCGTCTGACTTTTCCTTATTTCTTGGTTCAGACCCGTCTCTTACCGGTGATTTTGAACCTCTTCGCTTCGGTGATCTTGATCGGCCTCTAGTCGGATGTTTCTTCTCTTTCTTTTGTCTAGGACCACAGCAAGCACAGCAAACCGATGACTTTTCTTTCTCTTGACGTGTAGGGGATTTCGAACGCTCTCTTCTGTCCTCATCGGATTTAGGAGATCTCGACCGTTCTCGTTTTTCTTTATCTGGTTTAGGTTTCTTTTCTTTCTTTTGGCGAGGACCGCAACAAGCACAGCAAACTCCGGATGACTCCGGTGAAGGAGATCTCGAACGATCTCCTTTATCTTTGTCAGGTTTATGTTTCCTTTCTTTCTTTTGGCGCGGACCACAGCAAGGAGAGCATTTGCAGTCATCGTCGTCATCTTTGTCCTTGTGACGCTTTGGTGAGTCATCTCTCTTGTGGCGGCCTTTATCATCTGAGTCACGACGATCTTTTCGTCTTCTTCGACCTTTTTCTACGTCGTCATCATCATCCCGGTTTTTACTTCCTTTTCCACACCTGCAATATATGTTACGATCATTTATTAGAAGTTTGATTATATACCAATAACAAATTTAACTAACTGAATAAATTTACAATACATC
The DNA here is from genome assembly GCA_038501625.1 of Corbicula japonica. Lineage (NCBI taxonomy): Eukaryota > Metazoa > Mollusca > Bivalvia > Venerida > Cyrenidae > Corbicula > Corbicula japonica. The sequence goes on along the minus strand of JAZAYU010000020.1, from coordinate 8,905,432 downwards.
TTCCCCACACCAAACTTGCTTGCATGAAGAATGAGATATTTCACATCGATTGCCTGGAGGATGTTGCAATGTTGTCATGTTATAAACTGGAAATGCAACTCATTAGAATGTCGTTTTGTATGTTTGCTCATTGGTAAAATATTAACCGATGCGAGAATCAGAAGAAAAGATCAAAGCAAGGACGTTTGCAAGATTGCAGATTCCTTTTAATAGAAGTGCTCATTATGAATACTGATATAGTAACACCCTTTTTGCAGCCCATCACTGGTTTGAACCACAATATTTGCAAATGTCATATTAGTGTTAGGATTCATCATGGAAATCGGTATTTTTATTATTGTTTTAAAGGGCTTACATATGCATGTTTACTAATCGTTTTAATATTTATATTTTACATCGATTGTGAATCAAGAAAATGACTACTGACAGCAGCCTGAGTTAAAACAGTACTCATGTCGTACTTATGGGTTGTTGGAATTCCCGAAAAAAACTTTCAAATAATGTGATTTAAATCAGAGAAATTTGAATCCCAAGTTCTAATCCAAAGCCACTAGGTCGCAGATAGGAAAATTTAAGAATGATTTAAAAATATTTGGGTGGCAAAAATGGTAAACTCTCAGACAGCAAAGATATGCAACCTGAACCTATCCAAAATAAAAGATATAATCCATAGGGACAGCTGTTGCATATGTTGTCTCTAGGAATTGTTCTATTTGTAACTACTTCAGCACGTGCAATACTTAGATTCTCTGCTGCATTATTCAAAATATTCTTTGATCCCAATTAAAATGTGTATATTCTGCATTATTTAAAGATAAAAGTGTGAAACATGCATATATAGGAATCGCCACACTCAGAAAACACATCCTCCCCACGCAGCCAAAATGTAAAGAGGAACAAAGAACTGACACTAATGACTTTGGTTGTTTTATGTCTAAATAATATATAATTTATAAGAAGTAAGTTTATTGGAATGATACCTTTTGCAACATCTGCAGAAGTAGCAACAGAGGAAGATGAGTAGAAACAGCAGCAGCAACAGCAACAGTAGCACAATGGCAATCACCAACCAAAATACAACTGAAAATATATAGGTTGATATGCAATAATAGCGATCAGTAATATAATGAAGATTTAATTAAATAATTTTAAATATTGATAAATTCGGAAAACTTAGTTCGGTCTCTATTTTGTAATCTTGCAAGACAACAGAAAACTTGTATTTGTTGGGGTTTTTCATATGAGAACCTGTTGTTTGTGTGGGGCTGGTGCACCATAGAACCTGGTTTGAACTGTTTTGCCACCGATAGTTCCAAGGCGTTAAATATCCAAATATCCTTTCAACATATATCCCGTCTAAATACGAACTAGTTTAAAAGGGGAGCATCTAAAAAAGGTAACTAGGCTACGCTCACACCATTGTGTCCTTGAACAAAGACGTGAGGGGCATAAACTGAGAATAAATAACAATTAAATTCACAGAGCGTAACTAAGTTGTTCAATAGTTTTGGTCATTACAATTATTGTTCTGGCTCGCATTCTGAGAAGACAGTGTACATCATAATTTCTTACTCTCGGTAGTTTGATGGTATTCACATTTTGGCATAGTTCCGTCCCATATACCTCCGGTACATGTAAGTATGTCATTGTCAACCAGTCCATAATACTTAAAACACTTGTATTTAACTGTATTAGTAGCCACCCAAGCAGTCCCTGTTCCAAGGGACTCGTACGAAACATAGCCATGAGCTACTACAGGGGGTGGTGGGCATGACGCCATGACTTATCTGCAATAAATAAGAAAATTTTGAATTGTAATAAAAACGAGATGAGCAGTCCTTCTGGAGAATTTAAAGTTATTTTAAAGAAAAAGAAGAACCTTCCCCACCAACTGGGTGTTTACTCTATTCCAAAATAGAAAGATGCTTAAAAATATTCTATAAATTATAGCTTTAGACTTTAAAAGGACTCACATGGAAATAACGAAAGAACCTTCTAAGTAAACTTGATAACGAAAGTAACACTTATTTAAAGAGACAGTGTTCCTGTATACACAAATTCCAGAAATGCATTTTTTTCTCGAAAATATGCATTAATTTCTTTTCTGGTTTAAATATAAGTTATTGTTGAAATGCGATCGAGATATTTGACGGTGTTCCTTAAACATACCGCGTTTCATCAATGCATAATTTATAATATGTATAGGCTTAACGAATCGTACTTAGAAAAGATTTATATCAATCAATTAGATTTGTTAATCAACTTTCAACCATAATGTTGATTACTCCGATGGGCTTAGTATAAATCGGATTCAGCGTGTTTTAATTGTCATGCGAAACGCCATTAGTATTGTTTTTTCTTATATCGCAAAATAAAATCACTCTTTATTTATTCTTTAATATAAAGAAAACTTATATCATTTATTTTGAAATGAAACAAACGTGCATGAGAGGATACGAAACCAGTTGGACTGTTTAGTGTGTCAAAAGCAGAAAGATCATATTGAGTCAACAGTTAATTAAAAAAAAAATCTAGAAACAAGCTGCAAAGTTCCAGCCAGAAGTATGTATTTTTCAGAATAGACATCTGCGTCAACCTTACGTATGGGACAAAATTACGGTTTATTTGGTGTCCCCGTTGTTTCGTCCAGGGCTGAAGATTATTAAACTGAGAAAGGAAACCAGTCTAAAATCTCAAGCATCTGTTTGGCTCAAATGACAACCAGTCGTCATTTCAGCCAATCAGATGCTTGAGATTTAAGAACAAGTCTCAAATCTCAAGACATCTAAAAAGGTAATTTGATTGCAAACCAGTCTCAAACATAAATCATCTGATTGATTGAAATGGCGACTCAGCCAATCAGATGCTTGATATTTGAGACTGGTTTTTCATTCTCAGTTTTAAAATCTTGAGGCCTGGCCTTGAACCCTCTTATAATTATGCAATTTACATACTCCTTTTAAAGTTTGAAAACGATGCGGCTGATTTACACGCAAAACTAAAACTAGCATTAACTTGATAACCTGATGGCACCACCAAGTAAGGAAAGATTTGGAAGTCTAAAACATTTCGCAGATCGGTTCATTTAGCACTCATGGAATCCATATTACTGTCACGCCACCAAGCCCCGGGATGAGCGCAACTCACAATTTTTACAAATATTAATATTGTGCTCAGCGGCCCTCATAGGGGGTAGATAATTGAAAACAGCACTGAATGTACGGGGCGACGTTTCACGGCCGTCACATAGCACAACAACGCTGCTGCGATAAATAAATACATGAAAAGTGAACTACCGTTAGTCAGTCTTCATTCTGATAATATTACCAAATTAGTTAAAATGTATCAAAAGGTTTATGAGCGAGATTGGTGTGTTAAACTTTAGTCTACAACACCTTTTCCGTATGGTTTCCTTAATCGGATGCGCAATCAAATTACCTTTTAATTTTACGCCTGCATGAGATTCGACTGTTAAAACTATCGCATTTATACCGAGTGCCGTAAAATCCATAGGTCCAATTCCGATGGTTTACAAAAATGTCTTTAATTTACATAATGCTTTTATTTTCAATTAAAACCTGAACCTAGCCACTCTTAACATTTTGGTATGTTCGTAAAGTTGGCAGCATAGCAGCCTGGCAGCGTGAAGTTGGCCGCACAGAAGCCTAGCAGCCTTGGTAGTTTTTAATTACCGCCGAAACCTACTCCAATAACTTTTCCGACTATTAAAACAAATAAATCCACGATTTTAACTGTTTAAAAGACATTGTTGCTTAGAAATATGTACTTGGTATATAGACATACTGTTTCAAATTAAAAACTCCTTTAATTAAGATGTCGTTTTCTTGCCAAAGCGTTTCAAATTACATTTGTCTAATGTTCAAATCTTGTTTTGATCAATTCTCTTTATTTAAAAATCGTGAGATTATTTCCGTCACGGGAATAATTAGTTTCTTTAATGCAATAAAAGAAATGTTACCATTAAATGTTCACATCAGTTCTGTATCCTGCCCTGCCACTACACTATTTGATCATGATGCGAGAATTATTTAGCGCACCGTTCTACCATGGAAACTCAGCAACAAATAAGTTGTTGCGTGTTAAAGTCCTACCCACCCAGTCTCTTAAGAGCGTAATACTATTTACGGTTACAGAAAAGTACATGGAATAAACAGTATTGATAACGCCCGTTTAATGTATGTAGATATATACTGTTTTGAGCAATGAAATATCAATCAAAATTTCAATCGCATGTGGAGTTTGCCAAAAATCGAATATCAATCATTTTGTTGATGATGAACAGGAAAACTAAGGACCGAGAACGAATCTTTTTTACACTCGAGCGAGGTTGAATGTTCGCTTCAAAACAAGATGCATTTGGTATCGGTAATCTCAATGCGTAACGGGTGATCAGTTGATTACATCGACGTGCAAATCGTTATTGATAAAACAACTTTCAAGGTCAGTGTTTGAAAGAAGTTGAAAAGACAGCTGTAGAATAAAGGCATCCCACATATTTTAACATGACGCGCATTTGATTTTCTTATTCATAGAACATGTAGAAAGCATTAGTTTTTTTTGTTTTTAACTACTTTTTGTTTGGAACAGTATGTTTACTGAGATACGATTATTATCTATTTCAATCCTACAAATTTTAAAGTGGGTTTATCCGTCCATCCATATGTGCCACCGATAAATATAACATTAACATACAAAAGTCGATGTAACAGCAACACTGTTTATTTCAGATGAAAGCAGACATAAGACATCCGTTCTGAGTGGACAAAAGAAGTGGATTGGGGCGGAAAATCGCTAAACAATTATTTTGAGCAAGAGTGATCATTATTTAATGAAATGCTTCATCATGAAGAATTCATATTAACAGTAACAAAAACATGTATCTCAAATTTCTTTTATTTTCAAGTAGTACTACATAACTAATATAGTGTTACATTTTAACGGATCTCCTAAATAATACAAATGTCTGCGCATTCCACTATATATTCTATATTATATTTTCTTTCATTTCATTCAGCCAAATATAAATTATTTATTGTTTAACTTATAACATGTTCTCTTAACGAAAACTACAACAACAACAACAACAACAACAACGAACTACGAAATAGGGTTGCTAGAACAGACTACTTTTATTCAATTAATATGCACTACTGAAAACAACATGATGGTTCTCCAAAACAAAAGGTTTCATCTTTGTATAGTTGATGAACGTGTCCGTCACTTAACAATATTCAAAGTAAATAAAAAAATGAAGCGAAGCTTCCACGAACCGAAGTCCAGAACCATCATTCCCTGCACAAACTGTCTACAATTCTTACAACATCCTGAACGACAGAAAATCGTTCTATTGAAAAATAACAAATAAATGTAATCATCGCAATATAACACATAGGGTTTAAAACCTTGGTTTAAATTCTCATATTGTATATTCATCATAACTCGGGGGGGGGGGGGGGAGTACGTACACGTAGACAGTAGTCTGTTCTAACCATCGAATGTTAAAAATAACTATACTATGCGTTTATAATTACCCTATCATAACGCGTCAGCACACATAAATAAACCTGCAAAACCGGTTGTAAAAGCCTGTTAAACGACCCCCAAATAGATATATTTAACTGCTCTTGACTGCCTTCATTTTAGCTGCGTTTTATTCATGACCTTAATCAAGGGGTCTAACCTAAAGTAAGAAGATCGATGCTTTAAGACGGCCATTTCATGGAGAGTGGTGTCAATTGGTGATAAAACAGCATTGTTTTGTTTACATCGACCACTAATTCAGTAAAGTAAGTACATTTTCTTGTATTATAGGTATTGTGTATGAGATAACCACCTAGCCGCTTGTTTCAGACATCTGCTTCTGGTCCGTTTTTTTTTCTGTCCATGCAGTGGTTGAAGCGTGAAAGAAGGGATAGCGGCATAGGGGTCCAAACTCTGCAATGTCTGCAGACTGATTTTGGGAGCTTTAGAGAATTAGATTTCGCCTTGCTGTGTTTGCGGGGTGCGGCATACATTATTTAACACTTTAGAACGTTTTTCTGTTCAAATAGGAGCCTCTGTGTTCATTTTTTTTACATTTAAGACGATTTTATGGAGAACTGTCTCACTTTAGGACAATTTCATGGAGAACCGCCTTACTTTAGGACAATTTCATGGAGACTTACATAAGAAAGCCATTGTTAATGGATTTAACACCAACTCTTGTTTTCATTTTTTAGGTCCATTTCCAAACATGAGAAAAAGAAAACCCGTGTTGAATCTAAGAAGAAAATGGAAGGAAACCGAAAGAAAAAGAAAATTATCCCATATCTCCTCACCACTGAAGACGACAAAGAAAAAAATACGTCTTACGTCTCCATCACCGCTGAAATTATTATCACCTAGATCAACATCTGTGAAACGAGACATTCTAATACTTTTAAGTGTTCGAATATCAATTTTTGTTAAACGAAATACAAAGAAAAGCGAATAAATGTAAATTATTTCAGGTCAGGACATTTAATTTTCCACTAAATTCGATGTACAATGAACAGAAACACCTGGTGTTATTATAAGAAGTGTCATAGTCAATATACTTCCACCAATTAACAGTGATTGGCAGTTTGAGTGACCATTAATATCAATTATCAGGGCTTCTTGATAACAATACGGACCGGTGTTTAATAAAGAGTTTTGCCATGAGGTGTGAATTCACTAATGCCGGTGTATGTTTTAATTCAAAACTTTACCATTGGGTAAAGCTAAAAAGGTAAAAAGCCCTATCAAATGATTGTCATAATAAAGATAATTTGCATAATCTGTATCACGCGCATCCAATCCCGATCGGTATTGCAGTCACGTGCAAACTCAAACAAGTGAAATGCTAAATATGCTAACAACACTTGGATTTCATTCTGCTTCCTCCAATAGTTAGAAACTTAAACGTTTAATGCAGTTATCGTCTCAATTCAACATGCGTAACTGCCGTGACGACAACGGTATCACCATAAAATTATTATGTCCCGTAAATGCACGTACAAAAGACGACGAAAGTACACTGACTTCTTTTATAGTAACTTAATGTTATTTATCAGTAATGCTACGGTCACAAATCACTAAATGCCACCGGCCGACGTGATAACTGCCAGTTTTCGTATAAATTCGGCCGGTGGCAGCCCGGCGGCAGGCAAGATCGGCAGGCGGCAGTTGGCATTTAGTACGCTGCTAGGTGGCAGTTATAATTTTAAGAAAAAGTTAAAATTGTAACTGCCACCGGTCGATTTTTTCCAATTTTGCAAGTCGCCCGGGCGCCGGCCTGGTGCATTTCGAAGTCGCGCGGTGGCTGTTAAGCGGCAGGCGGGCTGCAGCGCGATTTTTACTCGGTCTTGGTGCTAGAGGGCCTTCGAAAATCGGCCGGCGACCGGTAGGAAGTAACTGCCACTTTCCTTCAGCCGGCCTGCCGCCGTTATGCCATTTACATGCCACCGTCCGATTTCAAAATATCTGCCGGCGGCAGGGCGGAGATCGAAAGGCAGCAGGGATGCGCCCGTTGGTGTTGGTAGGTGGCAGGACGGCGATCTACCGAGTGCAGACTGGGCCCCTGAATATAAATCCGCAAACATCCATCCGCTATACAAAATTGTAGTCATGGCGGTTCTAGTAGCTCCACAACGACTCAGAGACTTTCGAATCGCCGAATTGAGATGGAGACTCGGAAGAATTGAACGCAGACAACAGTTGCTGTTGACTTTCCTGATGCTGGAAGAAGAACAGCGTGCCCAACAGCAGCGACGACGACGGACTTGTTGGGTGCGACCATGGTTGCAGCGAAGAGTGCTACTCGGCCAGTACGACACACTCATGAATGAGCTGCGGATGGAAGACCGTGGGGGCTTTAAATCATTCCTACGGATGGATTGTGACATTTTCCTCTATATACTCGAGAGGATAGAGCCCCGCATCACGAAGTGTCAGAAGAACCGAGCGCCGCTAAGTCCAGGTATCAAGCTTGCCATCACCCTGAGATTCTTGGCTACAGGAATCTCATATCGAGCCCTAGAATTTGACTTTCGGGTAGCACACAACACCATTTCGCTGTTTGTGCCGCAGGTGTGTCAGGCCATAATTGAAGAGTTCAGGGACGAACAGTGGGCCACCCCTAGCACCGAAGAAGAATGGCAGGAAGTTGCCGAGAAGTTCAGCGCCAGATGGAACTTCCATCATGCCTGCGGGGCTTTGGACGGGAAACATATCCGCATCCGGAAGCCAAGGAAGTCGGGCAGCCTCTATTATAACTACAAGGGCTTCTTTTCTATCGTGCTGCTGGGGCTTGTTGACGCGGAGTACAAGTTCCTCTGGGTCAACGTGGGATCCCCTGGATCGTATTCAGACTGTGGTGTCTTCAATAGGTCTCAGTTAGAGCCTGGACTTCGGCAGGGCACCCTCGCCTTCCCAAGGCCGAGCCCACTGCCCAACGACGACAGAGACATTCCGTATTTCCTCGTCGGTGATGACGCATTCCCACTTCGTACCTATATGATGAAGCCGTATTCGGACAGATTACTGGACCACGACCAGCGTATCTTCAACTACCGGTGTTCGCGGGCCAGGCGCGTGGTAGAAAATGCTTTCGGCATTCTAGCTTCCCGATTTAGATGCCTTCATTCATGCCTGTGGGTTAAACCACGAGTCGCTGCTAAGATAACGAAGGCCTGTGTGACCCTCCACAATGTGTTGCGTGACCAGCGCCCTGCCATCGCTGCAAACGAATTGGACGTTGAGCTGGAAAACGGGGACATAGTACCAGGGGCATGGAGAGATGCTGGAGTTTTGGAAGAGATTCGTAATGAAGGACGTGGACCACGACAGACTGTACAGGGAAAAGAACTGCGCGCATACCTCAAGGCCTACTACAACAGTGACGTTGGCAGTGTGCCATGGCAGGAGGCAGCCATCACACCACGTGATTGACAATTGGTTTGAAAGTTGTAGTACTAGTATGCATCTATGATGTGACATTTGCTGTACTAGTAATAGTAAAATTATCGGCATAGCTTGTATCCATTATGCAATAAAGTTACTTCAGTACAACTTCTAGAAATTTTCTTGAAATACAAGTCGTACAATGTTAACTTGTTATTCTTTATTAAGATTTTCGGCCAATGACCTTTCAGTATAATAACTGAACAAACAGATAACATCTATTAGTAGAGACACTAGGCATAAATGAGATAATTAAGTACTAATTTAAAGTAGCGGTTACATAATTATTATGCTCATCGTTGGCCAATATGATATTTTCTAAGCAGATGACAACAGATGTTTCATAGCTTGATAACTTAAACCGATCCTATGATATGACCAATCACTGTAATTGTCTCTTTGGGGCAATTCCAACGAAGGTCACACTATGTTTTTTAGTCTACCTTTATTTATTTGTCAGAGAATATAAAATAATTATTATAAAATATACATTGCTAAAAATATATTGAACCCCGACTAGCATAATTATGTAACCGTCGTTTTCCTTAAAATGAAAAAAGTATTCTCAGAACATATCATGTTTATTACTGGCAACAAAAATAGCTCGCAATGGAAGAAAACATATTAAAACTTTCAACTGTCAACAGTTCAGAACAGTTCCAACAAAGTTCAATCACAAGCCCATACATAAGTCACACAAATATTTACTCTACACTCCCTATAAGCCAAAGCCAAACATAATAATCCAAAAAGACATCCATAATACATAACCCTCTAGGTGTTACTCCAAGCTGGAATCCTGCGGCCTAGAGGATAAGCCGAGAGAAAGGCTGAGGGAGCCAGGATCTGTGGACTGCTGTGTCGGCTGTTGTGGCTGTGAAGTTGACAGCTGTGGCGACGGCTGATATTCTGATGTCAGTACCGGACTGGGTGTGTTGGCGGTCGGCCCAATAGCTGCATTGAATGCCTGTTGTATGATGTTGGATGTCCGCTGGGCTGACTTTGACCTGGGGTTACCAAATGAGGTGCCCATCTCACCTAAGCTGATAGTCTGAAAAAATACAGATGTACTGAACATTGTTAAATTGAAGTCATTTCCGGTACCGGTAGTGGTGGCGGTTATTTGAATTTTGCCGTTATTTCATCCATTTTAGCGATTTCATAATTTGGATACTGGTGAGCCGCCGAATTACTCAGCGTCTCACTACAGGATCCTAATTATGTACAGCGTTTAACAAATATGGCGTAACATTTCAGAATGGTCCTGGTCCCGGTTATTTGTCGATTTACTTATGTTCAGTACTGTACATACGTAGGGCCCTAAATGAGAAAATGTAACTTCGGGGTTTTCAAACAGTGTGGACCAAGATCAGATTTTCTGCTTCAGTGGAATTTCCAAGATTGTTCTGGACAAGCGGCAGTTGTAGTACACACCTTATTGTACTTCTGACGAGTGTCGGATACTTCGGAGACGTGGCGGCTGATCTGGATCTACACAGTTTGCTTATCCCGAAGGCACATTTTCTCATGTCACGGCCCATATATTGGAGACACGTAAGTCGCGGGGTTATAGTATTTGGCTCTCAATTTCAAAGTTTCTCTACGCTGGGGTTCGAATCTCGGCACCCCCAAGTGACGGTGTTTGCATTTCTCACGAGATAAAGCTGTCAGCTGGCTCGGTGGTTCTACTTGGGTTCTTCTTAATTTGTGACAGACAGACAGGCGGGCGGACAGACAAATCTGGCAAAAACAATATGTCTACCCATGTTAAAAATTGGGGAGACCTAATAATGTCGAATTATCATATGACTGTGAAGTAAGCAACTTACTGTGTAGCTCTGTACGTCCTGGGTGGATGTGTACGGCCGGAGCTGCTGTTGCGGAAGCTGTAGATGATGGTACTGTGGTGGCTGGGATGACCCTGGCAAAGCTGGTGCTGGGGCGTTGGGGGACTGCCAGATCGGTTGCTGGTGGTAGGGCGGCAGGGGCTGCCACATCGACCGTTGCTGGGGCTGCTGCTGCTGGAGGAATCTCATGGACACTGTGAATGTCTCGTTCTGGAACTCCCTGAACAGCTCTTGAGGGACGTCCTGACAAACAGAGGCAAACCATGCAGCCCAAGCCTGCCTGGCATCCGGTGCCTTCCCCAAGTCCTGTACCTGTAAACAACAATGCATGTGAAGTTGGCAGCAGAGAAGTATGGTATTATTGTTTTACTGCCAACTTCACATGGGCAGAAGAATTCGTGATAAAACGTAAAATTATCAGGACCGACAACAGAGCAGTAAACATTAAAGCGGTGTGTTTCTAAAAAGAGAACAATGTAGGATTTTGATATGATTAACTGGTAGAGGCGAATAACGTTGGCATAATGGCAATGTTATTTATCCCATGAAAATTTATTTGTATGGCTTTAATACCATGGAAATAATCCTGGATTAAAAGTGAAGACTTGTATGAAATATTCGTATGACAGCATAAAAATAATGCGTGTTAAAGTGAACATTTTGTACCGTTGAACCCATAATACATATGTCGGAACTCACCGTTTTTCTGATGTCGTTCTCCTGACCACGATCAGCTTGCAAAACCTCCTTCAGTACCGACACCAGGTCCGACGACCCCTTGGTTTTCTTTCCTTGCTGCTTCGGCTGAACACGGCCGGTTTGTGTTGACGTAGAAGGTGGCACTAACGTGTCGTCATTGTAGGGGGTTTCATCGTCTTCGTCGTCCTCATCCGACAGTTGGGGAATCTGGAAGCATAAGCACATAAATAACAATAGCTGGGTGTTCCGCGGAACTCGTGTGTCATCTGCGAGCAAAATATATGTAAAAATAACAACGTCCATAAAGGGCAATAACTTCGTAAAAAGCCTTATGGAGTTATGACCCTTGATCAGATTTCTGCCCCTTCCATGATAATTAAGTGTGTGAAGTTTCGTTTCAATAGCTTAAGAAGAACATAAGTTGTTGCAAAATAAAGAAGCATGACAGACAAGATAGAAAGACGGACGGACGGATGGACGGACGAACAGGTGGATGGCGGAGAAGTGACCCCTAAGAGTTACCCTGCCTACACTTGCTGACACAAAAATGAGATAAAAGTTATCATTATGAAAACTTCTATCGCATGTTATTCATGCCTATCTATAACAAACTTGTCCTGGCTGATGCTTACCTGTCCGAGCTCTGTGTCTTGGGTGTCGCAGGCTCCTTTGCGGCTGTACGGCTCAAGGAACTGGAAAGCCCTCAACTTCCACTGTTGTTTCTGTGTCAGTTTCTTGGCCCCGGATCCGCTTTTCCCTTTCTTGAGTTGAGCTTTAATCTTGCCGTAATCGGTCCGCAAGCTTTTGAATCTACTCCATATCTTGTCTCCCGTCCAGCCTGAGCCAAGCGCCGAAGCAAATTCGGCCAGGGTGCTGTCCCTCCTCTTTTTGTCCTTATATGACTCGTGCGTCAGATCATAAAAGAAACTGTTCTGTTCGAAGAAATCGCATATCTTCTCGTCGATCTGCTCGGCTCCCTTGCTGGTTTCCTTGTCGTTTTCCTCCTCTATGTCGGAAATATGCTCATCCTCACTGCTGTTGCTGTGTTCCTGCTGGGGATCGGGCTCTTGTCTTATGCGCTTGCGGGCTGGCGCCTTGCTCTTACCCTTTCCGCTGCATTTAGGGGGCATCTTCTTGACAATTTAAACTACTGAAAGTTTTAGATACTTTGAGAACAATGTTAACTTTTGAGAGCAATCTAGATTTTTAATTCCTCGGAAACTAGCCTGCCGCCGTCAGATTATCGGGCGGGCGCCGGGCGGTGGCAGTTAGAACGCCCGATTGCCGGCCGGTGGCAGGTGAAATATTGCCGGTGTCCGCCAGGTCGCCGGGCGGTGGCAGTTTAAAGCTGACGGTGGCCGGCCTGCCGCCTAACTGCCACCGGCCGACATCCTGATGACGGCACACGCACCTCGGAACTTAGAAACCGCCTGCCGCCGCCCGGGCCCCGTCAGGCGGCATTTTACTGGCAGTTATTCATGAACACTCGCACCGATTTGTAAAAAATCGCCCGGCGGCATTCAAGTTTAGGAATCGGCCGATGTCTAAAAATCGCGCGGTGGCAGTTTCACATTGTGACCGTAGCATATTAGCGGACAGCACATGATCATTAAATGTTAGAAATCAAGATTTGATCTTACTTTAGCATGACCTGATGTGAAACGTTATTATAATTGGAAAGTCGTTATTAAGCCGGAAGTGTTGTTTGACAGACACATACGGCATACTCCAGCAAAGAGATCGCAAATACAAATAACTATCGAATATTACAATACTTGTACATCAAAATATTCTAATGACAATTTTGCTATTCGTTGCCATCCCTAAAAAGAATACATCCACATAAAAATAAAAAAGGTGAGGAGAACAAATGCGTGTACTAAAATCATCATAATAAATATGTTTTGCATGTAGTCAATTTAACACAATGTCGAAATACTGGTCGATTGGAAATTATATAAACTTTGAAAGTTTCATCAAAAAAGCCAATAACACTGGGAACAGTAGGGATTAAGTACACCTACTAAAAATATCTGATTAAATTGATTTTAATCAGAACTTGATTGTATCTGAAGATGGTATTAAAGGCAGGGGATCGTAACCCTGCAGACTAGCAGACACTTTGCTTTTGGCCCAAGCAGATACCTTGTAAAATACCCACCATGTGGGAACAGCCTGATGGTAAAATTACCGCTAAATACACTGGTTAAAAGTTCTAAGTGCGTACTTTTCAATTTTTAATATCTTAAAGTAAACTTATTCAAATTGAATGAAAGTTTGACTTAATGTTAATAATGATCAAACAACAATAAATTTTTGAAAACTGTGCATATGTTTTACGTTTTACGTCATCCATGTCGGCATACGCTTTTTATGCATTATCCCCGTGCGGCAAGCGAAATTTATTTTTTTACAATCGTTTTTGTTTTTCACATGTTCACCGACTCAAGACAAACACGAAAAACACACCACAAATTGTAACCATGAAACGGTTGACATCAGCAGACAACGACATTGCCGTCAAAATTCTTTTCACAGGCACAACTTCAAATTTGTTGTAAACAAATATTGACGGTTTTCGTAAATGCAAAAGAAATACCTTATTTTTGCATATTTTATTAATTTAAGAAGAAAATCAAACGATATTATTTTCTATATTGTTTACGTTGCTTACGTTGAACGCTGATGTTACTCAATTACGTCATTAAATATTTACGTAAAACAACGTAAACTCGAAAAAATTAGTGTAACATTTGTTGGATAAGTGTCCAATAAATAAAATTTAAAACTGAAATTTATAGAAATTCAATAAACTTCAAAATCGAATTATTCGAAAATGACGCTTATTCGGTCAAAAGGCGTATCCGAAAACTGGTCAATTTTATCGAAATGAATACATTTTTTTCGTTTGGAAAGGCTGTTACACATCTATAATAGAAAATTGTATCATCCCAAACTGCTAGACAATTCAAAAACTTTTGGCACAAAACATTGTGTGAAAAATGGAATTTTCTCCTTGAAATCCTGTAAAAAACGTTATGGATAAAATAAAGTTGAGTGTGTTGGCTCATCGTGCCCAGCAGACCATTACAAAGCTACAGAAAGCTATTTCAGTGCAATGGAATGGCAAACTACAGTATTTCCTTTAAATCTGCACGAAATTTAAATTATACAGAGATGAGAAAACGATCACAAATGATAGCCGATGCAATGAAAATTAACTTGAGAATTGCTTTCTGAGAACAAGTGAGCTAAAATATTATTATTTTTTAATCTGGTTAAGCAGACTTAAAATTTTTGGTGTGCTTTAATAAAATATTGATTCTTCTTCATTGTAATTTACACTATTTTGAAAGATTCAATCAAATTATTGGAAAAATTAACATTTATCAAGTGTGCACTGTACAGTCATGGATACCTAACAAGCAATGATATACTGGTCTTAATTGTGCTCATTGCATTTAATGGGTGCAGTTCTTGACTTGCCAATATAATCATGTTCAATACATGGTACAATTACAATAAAAATTACAGATATACTTCTGTTCATTATAATCTAATCAGTGTCTAACCTCTCCAAAATTTATAGCTCTCCATGAAATTGTCCTAAAGTGAGACAGTTCTCCATGAAATCGTCTTAAATGTAAAAAAAATGAACACAGAGGCTCCTATTAGCACAGAAAACGTTCTAACGTAATAAATAATGTATGCCGCACCCCGCAAACACAGCAAGGCGAAATCTAATTCTCTAAAGCTCCCAAAATCAGTCTGCAGACATTGCAGAGTTTGGACCCCTATGTCGCTATCCCTTCTTTCACGCTTCAACCACTGCATGGACAGACAAAAACGGACCAAAAGCAGATGTCTGAAACAAGCGGCTAGGTGGTTATCTCATACACAATACCTATAATACAAGAAAATGTACTTACTTTACTGAATTAGTGGTCGATGTAAACAAAACAATGCTGTTTTATCACCAATTGACACCACTCTCCATGAAATGGCCGTCTTAAAGCATCGATCTTCTTACTTTAGGTTAGACCCCTTGTTAATATGGTTGTGAGGTAAAACGAAAGTGCACGATTTTAAAATTAAATCGACAAGTGAACATAAATGCAAGAACGACGTCTTATGTAGCCGACAGGAAACAAATAATCAGGTATTGCTGTGAATGTAATGTAAACAAAATAACAAAGAGAAGTTTCCATATGTCGAGTATTAATACAACCTTTATGGCATTTATACATATTACGCATTTATTCGTAAGTCAGGGGATTTCCAATTAAATGTACTACTTCCCACGGCCCCCAAAATTTGAACCAAGTGTCCAAATTACTTATACTTTCCATACGTTTTACAATGTACACACGAGGAAAACAAAAAAGACTGTTGCATGCACAACTACATTGCTTAAACTACATAATAAACTGTTACAATGTTAAATTTACCTAAATAACGATTATTTGGAGACTTTGGCTAAATAAGGTGGGTGGGGGCAAACTGCGCAAATGATGAAAATTGGCGAAATAAAAAAAGGAATACATTTAGAAAACACACTCGGAGCCAGTCAGATTATCGTGAAGAAATGCATTTTTTTGACACCAATCACATTTGCACATTTGAAATCTGTCGAATTTAAGGGGTTGGGGGAATTTCTTCGGCAGAACGTTAGTACATCCAAAGAAAAATGCATTTCTTTTGTCCCCCACACCTCCATTTATAGACGATTGCGGTAGTTTTCAAATTCACAACGTTATGAATTTTATGTGCGCACCTTTTGCATGTTGTACGTCGTTTTGAGGGTTATTTTTGTCTAAAGTAGATGTAAACGAGGGAGTTTTCTGAGTCGCCCGTTCGAAGAAATGGCGATACATAGGGACCGCTTTGTCCGTCCGTCCGTTAGTCCGGCGGTCCGTCGGTCCGTCACGAAAACTTAACGTTGGCTATAACTTTGCCATTTCTTAATATTTCTTTATCAAACTTTCAAATTATATTGCTTATGACAACACGCTCGAGATGATGCCAAATCTCAAGGTCAAGGTCACATTTGATGGAGTTACGCCCCTTTTTCTACTTGGATTTAGATACAAAAACTTATCATTGGCTATAACTTTGTCATTTCTTAATATTTTTTTCACCAAACTTTCAAATTATATTGCTGATGACAACACGCTCGAGATGATGCCAAATTCTCAAGGTCAAGGTCACATTTGGTGGAGTTATACTCCCTTTTGTACTTGGATTTTTACACGAAAACTTAACGTTGGCTTTAACTTTGTCATTTCTTAATATTTTACATCAAACTTTCAAATTATATTGCTTATGACAACACGCTTATGATGATGCCAAATTCTTTAGGTCAACTTACATTTGATGGAGTTATGCCCCTTTTTGTACTTGCATTTTTATTCCGACATAGCACCAGAGGGCGACACAAGTGTTTAACTGAACACCCATCTAGTTCTTTGTTAAATAATACTTGTGAATTAACTTATACTGGTCTCGAGTCAAATGATGAAGAAGCCAAAATGCGACCGTGTCTTGCAAACGGTGTGCACCTGGAATTTATATAGTTGTGAAATCGCAAACTACTGAAATCGTCTTTAACTATTCTTATAGAATTCCACAGAGGCATCATACTACTAACATGCTATTGATGACCTTCCTTATTATATTAATTTTATACGAGTGTTCTATAATATTGCCTGACAAGATGAACTTTTTCTTTATCTTTCTGGACAGGTGTCCCAAAGAGTCGATGCGGCACACTGGAAAGGTCACGATAAAATTTAGAACCTTTTTACAAGATAACAACATATAAAACTGACGTGCGCAGAAGAATTTTAACAAATTTCGTAAACAGAGATCAGTGAAAATGATCTTTTTGTATTTTATTACGCTTCTGTCCCTCGTGGGCGTATCAGTATCTACTTTGGATTGTTCCAAGGCATTTCCAGAAGCTGCGCTAACTGCCAAATATAATGAAACGATTGCGCACGCAATTCATTCTATGACAGTGAAAGGACTTCAGCTGTTTAGCCCTAAGGCTTCGGCGAAGAATTTCGTGCCAACGGTCAACCAAGACTTGAACCAGGCGCAGGCGGTGCTGGACCACGCACCGGAAGATCCGATTGGTCATGACTTCACCACTCTGACCATGAACATTGTTGATAAAATATTGTCAGCTCTTGGAAATTCCCAGGACGGATTAGGTATTGCATCGTCTAATGACGTAATGTTTATTTATTAATTATTTTTTTTTACAAAAACAGGATTATGTATACTGGATTACAAATGAGATAGATATTGATTCATTGAAAATATTAGGTATTCACATTGCTTTACTTTGATTTCTATTCTTGCTTTTAGTAAAAAGTCTCCCCGTACATATAGTCAGTACTGTTTTCAGTAAAGTAATCCGTTACAGATGTCATGCAGTTATGATAATGTATATCAGGGCTATCCAATCAACCTTTATTTGGGGTTATCCCGGCTAGCTCAGCCGGTTGCGTGGTCAGCATTAGATGGCAAGGCGCAGTCGCCCTGACGGTGCGGGTTCGCTCCCCAGTAGAGGAAATATCATATCAATATGTTGCCATATCCAGAAGTACAACCCTGCTTTAGTTGTTTGCCTCTTAGTTTAAGGATACATTTGTAAGTTCTGTAATTTCACCAGATTATTAATTACCAAGCCAGAGCAAGCTAATGACCTATTATTAGCAAAAACTGATACAAACATAAAATGTAGTTGAATGTTTTACCAGCTTCTGCCTTTGCCTGTTCAATGACCTGTTGTTCTATATTGTACTAGTATTTAAGCAAACCCCGAACGCAACACTATAAATTCCCCTACACAGGTCGCCGGTCGTAAGCTTACACCAGCGTTACGGAAAAGGCAATAATTTGTCAGCATTACAGGTAGAACATAGTTCGTATGCGTGCGACATACAGTTAAATACTGAGAATTATGGGCCTGGGGTTTCTTTGAATGAAAGAAAGCAATAATCCAAACCGCTTTGTTTATTTGATTTATTGATCCAGAATGTCCACGGTGTCCGTGGCTAAAGTGTACCACACACAGTTGCAACAAGGCATATTTTTTCAGGGACTTAATGACCCCCCGATTGAGCGTGCTATCAAATGGTATGTTATAGTAAGGTGTATTGTTTTCAGGGCCTCACTGGTCCCCGGTTGAGCGCGTGGCTCATGTATTCCACATGTGGGATTTGTGGTACAAGATCAAAGAGACCGCCTGGAAGGAGATGGAGACGACCGCACCCAGTGATGAGGTGTGCACGTGCCTTGCTTCTGTGGAAATGAATGGAATCAAGGTGAGTGACGGTTAACCCTATAACCGCTTATTTATTCGAAACTTAAACATTAAGAACAACCAAAGTCGCATGCAAGGGGTTCGTTTCACTTCATCTAAGGGGTTCGTTTGGGGCTATGCTAGTGTAGTCATGTGATATTTTCTAGCGTAATTTCTGGTCAAAATCCCCATGAAAATTAAATGTTGCTGTCCCGAAAGTGGGTTCGAGCAACCCCAATGAACACCCTCTAGATCCGCCCATGAGACAAGTGCAACAAGATTCCACCGCCGCCCCCAAAGTATTATATACTTTAAAAGATGTTATGGCTGAAAAAAAATTGTGTTATCTAAGAGAATTTCCAACTCACTGCATTTTGCAAAAGCAAAAATTAGCAATGTATCTGCACTGCCTCTTTCAACGAATACAAATTAAAAATGTTAATTCAGTCACTAAGTCTTCCGGTGTCTGTTTGTATCGTTTCGTTTGGTTATTGCCCTGTTACATGTACAGTGTAGTTTCACAAATTACAAATAGTCACGTGATACAATATTAATTTACGATGGCAAATTTACTGCACGCGCTACACATATTACTAACGATGGCAAATTAACAGCGCGTGATAACAAATAATTTACGATGGCAAAATAACAGCACGTAATAATAAATAATTTACGATGGCAAATTAACAGCACGTGATAACAAATAATATACGATGGCAAATTAAAAGCACGTGATAACAAAAATTTACGATGGCAAATTAACTTAAACTAAATTTATATATTTTATTGATTCCACTTTAAAATTTTTATTAAAAATTTTTAGTCATCAAAATATAATAGTATTTTCTTTTTTTTCTGAGCATAAAATCACGTGACTGTCTATATATCGGTAATGGACTATATCTCCTAACATCAGGCCACTTTCATTTTGCAGGTTTGTGATTATCGAAAACATTCATTGAACGTGTGTTTATTGCATATCGATGCTTATTAAAACCTTTTGAAAGACGAACATGACATTCACGCGGAGAAGCTATTGACTTCACTACCGACCTGACAATTCCAAGCAAAAACTTTGACATGTTTCTATATTAATTACAAAATTCTATCTAAACGAGGACTTGGTGAAAAACTCGACTATCCCCTTAATAATTCTATAAGAGTTAGAGTTGTATTGCATCCCTCGTTATATATTACATAGTGAAATTAAAGTATTACACGTTTATTCAATTTTAATATGATAGCTATAAGTTATTCTTTTCAATACTGTTAATATAATCAAATCATTCTAAAACAAGAGTGCCAAACTGACACAAAATACGCCCTTCAAAATGCTGATCATCAAAGTAACGTAACGATCCGATGAAAATTATTCGACTTGGAGAGCAGATACCGCTAATTCAGTTTTTGGACAATTCAAGGGCCATAATTCAGGAGTGCCTGGGGGGATTTGGCTGGTTATAGAACTTGGTCGAGATATTATGCTCACCAACAAATTCACCAAGTTTGATAAAGACCGGATGAAAACTCTTTGACTTAGAGAGCGTAAACCCTTATTTTGGACAATTCAAGGGCCATAATTCAGGAGTGCATGGGGGATTTGGCTGGTTATAGAACTTAGTCGAGATATTATGCCCACCAACATATTCACCAAGTTTGATAAAGACCGGATGAAAACTCTTTGACTTAGAGAGCGGAAACAGTAATTTCGGACAATTCAAGGGCCATAATTCAGGAGTGCCTGGGTGGATTTGGCTGGTTATAGAACTTGGCCGAGATATTATGCCAACCAACATATGCACCAAGTTCGACAAAGACCGGATGAAAACTCTGACTTAGAGAGCGGAAACAGTAATTTTGGACAATTCAAGGGCCATAATTCAGGAGTGCCTGGGGGGATTTGGCTGGTTATAGAACTTGGTCGAGATATTATGCCCACCAACATATTCACCAAGTTTGATAAAGATCGGATGAAAACTCTTTGACTTAGAGTGCGGAAACAGTAATTTTGGACTATTCAAGGGCCATAATTCAGGAGTGCCTGGGGGGATTTGGCTGGTTATAGAACTTGGTCGAGATACTATGCCCACCAACATATTCACCAAGTTTGATAAAGACCGGATGAAAACTCTTTGACTAAGAGAGCGGAAACAGTAATTTTGGACAATTCAAGGGCCATAATTCAGGAGTGCCTGGGGGGATTTGGCTTGTTATAGAACTTGGTCGAGATATTATGCCCACCAACATATTCACCAAGTTTGATCAAGATCGGATGAAAACTCTATGACTTAAAGAGCGGAAACGCTGTGGACGCCGCCCGCCCGCCCGCCGCAGGTGTTCCCATAATACGTCCCTTTTTTTCAAAAGGGCGTATAAAAATACAAAAATTGGTTAAACATAATATTAGCGGAAAAATTAATATAAATTACGTTGATAAAGAAAATCCTAAAATCCTAGTGTATTAAATGCAAGGCAGTATATTTTTTTTTATAAATTTGAGTTTAATTATTAAATGATTTTAATATCGTGATAGTACAAATTTATTGTACCTTCAGGATGCAGTAGGCTGGGTCGCTAACCATTACAAAACCGGAACACCCATCACCCTGTTAAACCGGCCAATACCGAAACTGGTTGATGCTGCAAGCTGGGGAGTATGGAAACAACGGCTCCTGCACTACTACACCCCTGAGGCCCTCCGGGATGCAGCCATGTACCTGCGCTGCGTGTCACTTTTCTGGTGATAAAAAAAACTATAAGACGTTGCAATTTGTTGAAATTGTGGATATTAAATAAAGAATTGCTGTACGAGTGTTGAATAAGTTGTTCTAGGGTTTGCTCCAAGGTTATAAAACTGAGACTTTAAACCATCCTCAGATCTCAAGCTTCCAATTTGTCAGTTCTGAGACTGTGCACAATTTAAACCATGACTGAAGATAATCAAACTAAGGTAAGCGACCATTCTCAACTCTCAAGCATCTAACTGGCTGAAATGGCGACCATTCAGGTGCTCGAGAGTTAAGACTGGTTTCCATTCTCCTTTTTATAACATTGGGCATCGGGCCCGGGGTTATACAACTTGAATTTTAACTCCATGCCCGAAACTCAAATTTTTTATTCCTTTTTTTTATAAGAAAAAGAAACTTCTGTTATTAATTAGTAATAGTTGCTTCAGATCTACGTCATGTTCGCATAAAACCCGTACAAAGGCAGTTAATGGTATTACTATGAAAATTTTCATCAATATATTGGGCTTTTGTGAAACATGTACATTGGTGAAACATGTACATTGGTAACATTTAAATTCGCATGGATTTAATTTTTGCGAATTTCGCGCTAAGGCATTTACCTTAATTTAAACCCCAACGAAATTTAATTCTGTAACTGCATGTCTTAATGATTAATACTGTTGCCCGAAATAATGCCCGCGCAAAAATTTCAATCAAAAAGTTAAAATTGTCAACGCGAAATTGAGTTCAGGACATTTTAACAGTACATGAATTTCATATTGAACACGTCATCGCAAGTTTTAAGCAGGCCTAATATCCAAAATATGCACGCCCTTTCGCTGAAGATGTACATATCGATCTGTGTTTATTCTTATTGTGGCAACCCCAATAAAACTCCAATAAAACAGATCTTTGGAGATTTTACAAGATACAGTTACATATTGGTTTTCAATTAACATGTAAA
The DNA here is from genome assembly GCA_038501625.1 of Corbicula japonica. NCBI lineage: Eukaryota > Metazoa > Mollusca > Bivalvia > Venerida > Cyrenidae > Corbicula > Corbicula japonica. The sequence continues at coordinate 8,882,902 of JAZAYU010000020.1, read as the reverse complement.
GTTCTCGATTTATAGCATCCAGTGCCGTTTTTTCTTATTTACTCTCAAGATATCATATGCCTCCGTCAAAACCGTACGTCGATTGCAGAATCTTTCAAGACCAGATAAATAGAGCTTGATATATGACAAAAAAACCGGCGAGTGGGCGTGAGTTTTAGAAGTACACACAATTACATATTTAACTACTATCGAACATTTTTTATGTCTTTTTAATTTCTAGCAAAAACCCATTTATTGGTGTATAGATCAAAGTTTCATCTATTGAAAAAAAAAACACATTTGAAAAATGAAGTAATCTTACATGCAAGACAATTACAGATCTCTGGCCGACCAGACATTATAAACGCGTTATAGAAAATAGACACAAATAGACACGCGCTCTTTCGGTACAAGTCCGCCAACCTCTAGTGGCTCTAGGAAACAAGATATAGACAAGAAATCGCTTTTATTACCTTTCCTTACAATTATATTATCCCTGCTAACAAGCAAAAAAACAGGCGGATTTCTGGTTTAAAATTAAAGGTTTAGGGGCACCTAATAGAAGAGAAAATATCTTGTATTAAAATATACTCGGTTCAACCGCGGAGGAACACTGTGCTATCTGGTTTTATACGAGTTCTATCAAACATCGCAAATTTATCTTTGCTAACCCAAAGCTTAATCATAATATAGTATTTATCGATAATGTGTAAGTCATGTGACATACAAGTTACTTTAGATATGGTTTATCAGGATCAAGTTTAAAATATTTTGATACCGTCATGTTTTCTTGAGTACTGATCACAGGAAAAAATACTAGTATTTAAATTGATAGTTAAAAAAATCATTTTTGGTTTTATACACAGGGTGTCACCCGATTGTTTGCGTAACCGTTATAAGTTATACATGTATTTTAAAAGTAAACAGATCAAATTGTGATAATGTAATGTTTAAACGTGCTTTGTTAGTTTTTTTCAATGAAAGATCATTAGAATATTGTAGGTGTTGGTCTTGGATATGCAACTTCTTTGTTTAGGAAAATAGTTCCGAATTGCGGCGCCAAAAACGTCGTCTAGCAATACTCGAGTCGAAGGTGATAAAATTAACCAACAAAATAGAGTGCTCTTGTAAAACAAAATATATCATGATAAATATGTATTTATATTTACTTATCGTCGCTTCTGGACCGCATGTCATCAGCACTCTCCACAAGTAAAACTATGTGAAAATAAAGTTCAGTAGTGGAAGAAAAGGAGCATAATAATGTACAATTCTCAAATTATTGTTCGGAAAAGAATTTGGTTTGAAGGTCAGTATGTCCTTGACGTTTTGAAACCAGAAGTATAATGAATCATCAGCCAACCAATCAGTACCCAGCCACCATGCAGCGATTTTAGTGGCTGTTACTGTACGGGGAAGTAACCACCGAGAGGAGTTTGCTGTGTACCAAGTCTGGTGAACATTAGCCCAATAAAGATGACCTTGACCTTTTGACAACAAAAATCAATCTACTATGGCTGGACTCAAAACATTTGTATAACAAGAAGCCGCAAATCGAAAAAAACTATGTTTTCTTCTAAAGTATTCGGGATCAGGATTGTTGAAAAGTTTCGTAAAATAGGTGGACTTATAAAAAATTAATCAAACATTCTAAGTGAAAAATGGCATAAATTTGACAAAATACATTCAATACAGACAAGTCTTGTCCTCGTAACTGCTACTATGATCTCGCACATATTTTTTAAGTTTCAAAGCTCTACCTTGAATGATTTCTGAGAAAAAGTGGATGAAACCAAAAACCTTACCAAATGTTGACGCCATTCTACCCGCCCAATCTAATAACCAGGGTTTTCAAAAGAAAACCTGGTTTACAAACACGGATATACAAATGACAAAATAAACAAGTAAAGACAAGACTTAAATATTTTATTGAAGCACACAATAAGAATGCATTTAACAAAATACCAGATATTCTTAAAATGATCAAGAGAACTATTCAGATATTGCCAGTAACTTTATCACCACCTATACAACATTAAAGCAACTGATGGATGTGAAGTATTGCACCAACTTAAGACTTCTGTGATATGTCAATATAAACTTCCTTAATGACCTATGAAAATTAGTGGCTAATCCAACCCACAGAATGAGAACTTTGAAAACATGTTTTGAAATAAAACTCAGACATAAACACAGGGGAAGTAAATATTAGGAATATGTAATTCTTGAGTATAAGTAACCATAAATAAATTACATCTATATGCAATGTAGTTTCGGTAGTTAAAACTAAGAACCCACATCAATAATCGGAAACCCCTACGATTTCACTACCGTTGTAAAATTACGCAATCTAACAGTAAAACATGCAATGACGTTTACCCAGAATAAAAGCAGTCTGAATAAATTACTCATAGACTTGGTGGTACATTTAAAATACAACCTGTAAATTATGTAAATATTAATTTCTGGAATATTTGTTGGGATAATTATATACAGTGACCCCACCTTAAGACTGCCGGGAAATACTGATTATCATAATGTCTAAATAATAATTCATCACTTACATATTCAACAAAAGAAAAATTAACACAATTTTATTCAACCTCTGTTCAGTAACAATTATGTCAGAGTTGTCTTCCTGTATCCATATATTTTGCAAATGCATCACAGTTATGTCAGAGTTGTCTCCCTTTATCATCATATTTTGCAAATTCAGATGATAGTTATGTCAGAGTTGTTTCCCTTTATCATTATATTTTGCAAGTTCACGATTCAAAGGTTACAATCAAATAGGTAAGTCAACTGAACTTGATTATTATTTTCCTGTCAGTTGAAAAAGCAGAAAATACTGAAAGCACATTGACTTGTATGGTCCACTGATTTTAGCCAAATGTGGCCTTCTGGACTTGATGTGTTTACAAATCTGTACCAAACTTGCTCTTGTGGGCAGACTGTTTTGCTGGTGTCAAAACCTGGAAAAATATGACAGTTAGTAAGTGGAACAATTGAAACACTGTGAAATAGAGGATATATGCATTTACTTATACAAGCAACTGTGTATGAAAGAAATATATTGAGCTCAATTATCGGATTCCAAGAGCAACTTAGCCAAGAGCAAAAATACACCAATTTTGTCTTCATAAGTAATATAATATTTGTATCTTATTAAAATATATAAAATAAATAAATTATTCTGTTTATTTTATGCTTTAATTAAATAAATTACATATATTTTCATAATTTATACAGAAAACTTGCACAAAATGTAGCCAAAAGTGTTTGTTAAACTGAACAATGTTACATCACAACACTCAAACATTCTTATTGTGAGCATAAGTTTTAATATATAAACAAGCAGCACCAAGAAGGTGCAAAATGCCATATTGTGGTAGCTGATTCCAAATAGACTATGGTTTGAATGTATTTACCCTTCTTTACTCCTTTTTTATCACATAGGCACAATGTAGATTCTTATCAGCTAGTCTGATGCAGATCTATAATTTTCGCTACTTGGTCAGAAATTTAAGGAATGATTCTTATTTTGGTGCGGCTCATGCAGATTGGACGTGCACGCGAGAGCTGGCAAATCCATAAAGCGCGCTAGCGCTTTATGGTAAATTTGCCAGCTCTCGCGTGCACGTCCAATCTGCATGAACTGCACCAAAATAAGAATCATTACTTATATTTACATTTTATTCATTTTTTTCTTTAAATAAACTTAAGTCGAATGCTTTCAAAAATTAGTATTAAGTGAAAAGGGGGAGTAATACGTGGGAGTTTTCAATAGTAACAGCCATGACGTTACTGACGTCATTACGGGTCATGCGGTTCATGCAAAATGAACCGAATTTTTTTAAACGAAGAAATCAATAGGAATGTAAATATAACCTAATGAATTTTCGAGCAAGCTGCGTAGATTCTGATCAGACAACACAGATGTGCTGTGTTAATGTAATGAGTGACAAGGTAAATGAATGTAAAGTTTGAAGTAAGGCACTTCAGCAGTTTTAAATATACTAAAAAACTGATTGGATTATACGTTATTTAAGGGCATAACTATGAAAAACATCAGAGTTATAACCACGGTAAGTTCGGGTGTCCTGAGTGCTGTTGCCCATTTGTGTGAAGTTTAAAGTAAGGAACTGTGGTCGTTTTTAAGTTAAGTTAATGTAATAAAGTTTGAAAATAAAGCTCTACCTCATTGTCGAGATAGTTATCACACTTGTAACACCAGACTGACAGGTCAGCGTAACTCAACACAACAGGGTGATCAGCATCCTGCCCATGCTTCACCATGTGTTCCTTCACATATCTACTGCAATACACCTGCAATAAAAACATATCTACTGCTATACACCTGCAATTTAAGGCATATCTACTTCAAATCAACTGCAATGAAAGATACATCTACTGCTATACCCTGGCCAAAAAATGCATACATTGTATCTACTGCAATAAACCTGCAATAAAAGGCATATCTACTGCAATACACTTGTGGTATGCAATACATCTGCAATAAACATGGTATCTACTGCAATATACCTACAATAAAAGGCAACCTTACTGCAATACACCTGCAATAAAAGGCATATCTACTGCAATACACCTGCAGTAAAAGGCATATCTACTGCAATACACCTGCAATAAAAGACATATCTTCCACAATACACCTGCAACTAAAGGTGTATCTTTTGCAAAACATCTGCAATAAAAGGCATATCTGCCACAATACACCTGCAATAAAAGGTGCAACTATTGCAATTAAAGGCATATTTATCACAATACACCTGCAATAAAAGCTGTATCTTCCGCAAAACACCTGCAATAAATGACATATCTACTGCAATACATCTGCAATAAAAGGCATATCTTCCACAATACATCTGCAATAAATGGTGAATCTATTGCAATATACTTGCAATTATAAGGATATCTACATGTACCTCAATACACCTGTGATAAATGGGATATCTGCTGTCATACACCTGCAATTAAACTCATATCTGCCACAATACAGTTTAAGGTGTACCTACTTAAATACACCTGCAATTTAAGGCATATCTGCCGCAATACATCTGCAGTTAAGATGTATCTACTTAAATACACGTGCAATTAAAGGCATATCTGCCGCAATACACCTGCAGTTAAGATGTATCTACTTAAATACACCTGCAATTAAAGGCATATCTGCCGCAATACACCTGCAGTTAAGATGTATCTACTTAAATACACCTGAAATTAAAGGCATATCTGCCGCAATACACCTGCAGTTAAGATGTATCTACTTAAATACACCTGCAATTAAAGGCATATCTGCCGCAATACACCTGCAGTTAAGATGTATCTACTTAAATACACATGCAATTAACAGGCATATCTGCTGCAATACTAGTACATCTAAATATTATATATCTGTTGAATTCAGAATAACAGAAATAACAGAATTTTTTATATCTTCTGCAGTACATGTGAATAACAGAAACATTTGGTGCATTACACAGAAATATCAATGTACCTGAATACTTAACACATTGTATCTGATTCAATTCAACTTAATAACAGATATTTATCTGCTGTAAAACAAATAACATACAAATACAATGTATATGCTCAAATGAGTCCAGTTTACACATGTACAATTCATAAAGCAGGACATATTTTCCACTCAAAATCCATTTTCCTGAATCTGACATGTAGACAGAATCCCTCCCGTTATAAAAGTTAATGACTAGTAAAGTTCTATGTACAGAATAAAGGTGCATAGCAGGAAACAATTATTTTTATTATTAAAATATCTTTTTTATTTGATTAACTGAATTACTGAATGTTCATAGACAAAATTTATTGATTACAAGCAATAATCATCGAAATACCTTAAGTCCACTGTCAAAGGGAGGCAACTCAACAAATCAATATGTGAAAATGTGCCTTTGGAAAGTTTAGGTAATTCCTTGAAATGATGGCATATATACTACTCAAAATTTGATAAGGATCACTTAAAAGATTGTGTTTATTCTTTATATAAGGTTGAAGCCATAAAATATTTGCTGCGATTCTGAAAATTTGTTCATTTGACATCAGCTTTGTGCCAAAAATGAAATAAGCTGACAAACTCTTGAAGCAGAACAGCGGTTGAAACTTGGTAGAGGAAATAATTCAGGATAAAATGGAAAGCGATCCCTATCAAATTTAGAGTAGTATATATAAGGGAAGGGTTAAAATGCATGTGGCAAAAACTGAAAATGATAAAAATATCAAAGATGACACATTATAGCATAATCATGAAAGAGGCTAATTTAATCTAGTTCAACAATTCATGATTTCTATTTACCCACCTTATAGCAGACCAGACACACCCAGTTTTCCCCAGTGGCCTGGCAGTCCTCACACGGATCATTAACGTTCAATCCTCCCTCAGGCACAGGCCCGACTTGATCCAGGTGCTCACACCACTTCAGTGGCTCTACAGCATACATGGCTTCAACTCCCTGTATCATATGATAGTCAAGTGTAAATTGACATTTTATCTTGTGTCTTGTGTCGTATTATGTACATTAACCCTTTCCTTATTTATACACATTTTTACGCATGTGCGACCAGTGTAGATCCAGATCAGCCGGCACATCCGTGCCGTCTGATCAAGATCTGCACTGGTTGCATTTTGGTCAGAAATAACTTAATGAATCTAAAAGCGAACAGTTTAAATCCTGATCAGACGGCACTGATGTGCCGGCTGATCTGGATCTAAACTGTTCGCCCTAGCAATAAAGGTGTATCTATACAGGAAAGGGTTAAACTGACATATTATCTAGTATAAACCTTAACTATGTGTATACAGTCTATATACCATGTGCAACCAGTGTAGATCCAGATCAGCCTGCACATCCAGCCAGTCTGATCAGAATCTACACTGTCCTAACTTAGATTCATTCATTAAGTTATTTCTGTCCAAGTAATAAACAGCAAAAACAAAATACTGTAAAGTTGATTTAGGGTACTGTATGGGTGTAAAAAAGATCACTGATGCATTTGTGATACTCTTTCTTCAACCTGTAAATACTTGTATTAACCCTTTCCTCCATATATGCCCATTTTTACACATGTGTGACCAGGGTAAATCCAGATCAGCCGGCACATATGTGCCGTCTGATCAGAATCTGCACCGGTTGCTTTTTGGTCAGAAATAACCTAATAAATCAAAAAGCGAATAGTGCAGATCCTGATTCAGACGGCACAGATGTGCTGGCTGATCTGGATCTACACTGTTCACCCACGCAATAAAGGTGTATCTATAGAGGAAAGGGTTAATTCTTTGCACCCCCCCCCCCCCACAAAATAGCTAAATCAGTGTCCTTTATAAACATGAAGTAACTAAATGCATTTAAAATATGCATTCTGATATCCTTAAACAATCAGTTAGCAATCAGGATTTTGAATTCCACAGGAGGATAGACAATGATTCATGCATACCCATGCAATTAACTGTCTGAGGCATAGTGCAACGCTGCAGCAAGGCAATTATTGATCACCTTCTGTACAGGAAGCAATTCTGTATCATGTATCATCTGTTTCTAACAGATTCAACTGACAGGCAACAAATCTGTGCTGTCCATTTTAATGGCAGATTTTAACTCTTTACTCCATATGTAATACAGATGAGGAATTCATGAATCAATGAGCCAACAGTTTAGATCACGATCAGACGGCACAGATGTGCCGGCTGATCAGGATCTAAACTGTTCACCCATGCCATAAAGGTTTGTCTATGAAGGAAAGGGTTAATGGCCAACTTTAACCCTTTCCTTTGTATATAACAAAGATTGAAAGAAGAGGAATTCATGAATCATAGCCAAGTACCATGCCAAAGTAATGCTGTATTTTGAAAATTTGTTTACCTGTTGCTCATAGTGTTTCAGAAGGTGTTTGTTCGATTCAAACTTGTCTGAGCCTCCGTCAGCTCCTTGACTGGTTCCTTGTTCAGCCATTGGTTCCTCAGTAGTTTCCTCTGTAGACTTGGTCTTCTCTTCTGAATCACTCACTGCAATAACAAGGTCCATGAAACTAAGAATGGAGACCAGTCTAAAATCTCAAGCATCTGATCTGCTGAAATGAGGACTTGTCTCCATTTCAGCCAATCAGATGCTTCAGATTTCATACTGGTCTCCAATCTCAGTTTAATAATCTTCAGCATATCCAAGTCTTGTCTGATCAGGATCTTCACTGTTCAGTTTTAGATTTAACAGGTTATTTCTTACCAAAAAATGAACAGTTGAGATCCAGATCAGATGAAAACAATGTACTCGCTGATAGGGATCAATTTTTACAAAATTATTTTACCTCCCCAAAGACACACTTTTGTATGACACCATCTCATCTTATTTTCAAATTTATCTTTTTAAATTCAAAATAAACTCGACAAGTAATTTTAATTTTACCAAAGGCACTTTATGTCATTGCAAGACTACTCGATTTCTTATTTCTTTATCATCTCTTCACTCCATATAATTAACATGTACAGATACACCTTTATTGCTAGGGCGAACAGTTTAGATCCGTGCCGTCTGATCAGGATCTAAACTGTTCGCTTTTTGATTCATCAGGTTATTTCTGACCAAAATGCGACCAGTGCAGATCCTGATCAGACGGCTTGGATGTGCTGGCTGATCTGGATCTACATTGGTCACACATGCATAAAAATGCGTATATATCCAGGAAAGGGTTAACCGCAAACAGTGTAGATTCAGATCAGCCAGGTGAAAGCATGGGTGCTGTCTGATCAAAGTCTCCACTGTTTGCTATTTCAATCATGATCAGAAATAACTAAAAGCAACAGTGCAAATCACAGTCACACAGCACTGATGTGCCAGCTGATCTGTGCCAAAGGTTATAAAACTGAGCATGGAAACCAGTCTCAAATCTCTAGCATCTGATTGACTGAAATGGCGACCAGTCGCCATTTCAGCCAATCAGATGCTTAAGATTTGAGACTGGTTTCCAATCTCAGTTTTATAACTTTCACCCCTGGATATATAATGTTCACCCATGAATAACAGCTATATCCCTGAAGTAAAGGACTGTGTAACAAACATGTCCAAAAAATTAATCATCTATTTATACAAGTATTTATACCTCCAAATTCTTACTATTAAATATTATTTATCTCCAGTCTTAACAAGAAGAATTTTTATTATAAAATATTTAAAATAAATCCTACCTGAGTTTTAAGAATTTCTAATAGCAAACAGCGTATTTATAGGGCTTGAGAACAATCTTGAAATTTTCATTTTATTTACTGCTATGACAAATGCCAAATTTGTTCATTATGTTGTAAAAGCAGACATTACATATCCAGGCCTGTAGCCTGTTACATGTACACATGAAGTAAAATTATTTAACTTTCAAAGAACAGTGATGAAATAAACCCAGATTTAAAAAAAACAAAACAAAAAAAAACTACAATGTTGTGTAATGCAAACAGTATTGTATTTTCCATTCGAGAGTTTTTCTATAGGTTTAACTGAACAGAAAAATAAGTAAATTTAGTGGTTTACAACAGGCTGCACACCTGTCACCTGATGGAAACCCAATTTTGTTTTAAACCAACACTAATTCTTGGTCATAACCAAATAAAGAATATGAAAAATCTGGGAACCTTGAGGAACTTATCCAGTGACAAAACACTGAGTTTTAAATTTAGGCGGTGTTAATCTACTCAAATTACACAATAAAAAGTACAACGTAATAAAATAATTTCAATATTAAATTGAACTTTTGCCAAGTTTGCAAACAATACACAGTTAAATATCCAAAAGATTACTTGTTCACTCCTTGTCAGTTGTTCAAAGGCAAAGTAGACACGAAATATGAAGGCAAATAAACTGTCTGTGAAAGCAGAATCACATGAGAAAATCAATATAGCTGACTGCCACTAGTGCCAGTGCAAGCATAAAATTTGCATAAATTGTTCAAATTTTGAATTTATCCAAAAAACTTTTTTGCATGATTAATTCAAGCTACACAAAAAAAGATATAGGTTACAAATAATTCCCTTACCTGTCAATAAAAAAACTCGCAAATAACTCTACTACCTTTTATTTGCGCTGGGGGTATGATAATCTACTTTCACTTTCAATTCAGACTACAAATGTAACAATTATTTCGATTGGTTGACTGAATTTGTTTAAACTGAGACTTAGGACAAATCATCGGTCCCATTTAAAGGGTACCACCAGTAAATAACTGATTAATTTTTGGCTTTAACACTAAGAAAAAAAAAACTAAATTTATTCATAATATATTGCTTGAATCTGTCTCCATTAATTTAAAATCTCCCTTAAAGGAGTATATGACAATAAGTTCTAACGGACAGAATTTTTTAAAACTTTGCACAATTAAAGAGAATTCCTTCACAAACAAAATGATATAAAGAAAAATATAGCTTTCCAGGCTTGTTTTTGAGTAATCGCTCATTATTAGACCCCTCTATACGGCCATTTTGAAGGGATTTTGAGAAAACGCACATATATCTTTTAAATGATTGTTACATCTGGAATTCCTAATCAACACCTTATATCTATGCATTTTTTTGTTTGGAATTATGTGTATGCATGGTTTTGGGTGGAATTATGTGATATTTTTTATATATTTTAAGAAAAAACTTTGAAAATGACCAAAATATCCAACAAAAAAGGGAGACAATTCAGTCCCTGACTGGAAAAAAATCTATATATCTTTTTTTGTAACGGACAGATTTTTTTTAAACTCCATAAAATGACACAGTATATATTTCTAAACAAAACAAAAACAAAAAAAACAGGGGCATCCAGGCTTAATTTTTTACTATATTCCTTCAAAGTTGGTCATATAAGTAAAAAATATCTCTAATTTTAATTCAATTCTACAAATATCCATCATAACATGTATAAATAGTTTTATAACATGCTCATCAAAACTAATTTCATATTTTGAAAGAAATAACTATTTCTTTATCAAGAATTACATTACAGTTACCACATTTCTTTCATAAAATTCCCATAAATGCAGCCCTGAGTGTTGCCAAAGTTTCCATACATATCGAAAAACAACAAACACTGATAATGAATGAAAATCATATAACAATCCCTAAATCTTATGATCCATTAAGTAATTATACAATTTCTGAACAACAGATTTAAGAGATGTTACTCTAGGTTTGCCTGTGTCAAGTTTCTTACCAAACAGCTGAGACAATCCATCTAACCCACCACGAGAGACAGCAAGTTTTATATGACTCAAATTCAAACCGGATGCTGCAATTTTCTTTGCCATTTGACATGAAAGTATTTTCTGTTTGGTTAAAAATTCAAGAGTATCAAAATTAACATCAGTCATTTTCACATGAAAGTAACATTATCTACTTCGGACGTCAAATTATCCGAAAGACTTGAATCATTGTCAGGGCAAATTATCAAACCAAATAATTTACGTTTCTTTACAGCTTGGTGATTTCCATCACTAACGAACCTGCCCTTCTTGTTTTTCTCGCGTGAGGCCATTCTCACGGACGACTACTTTGTGAGAAATAATTTGAAATATTTAATCGATTGATTTTACGCAACAGTCGAAGTACTAACGTTACTCAACTAACACCTTTCACTGAGAAAAATACATTTCGTTAAACTAGCGCTTGCGCAGAAATATGCGCGTAAACTATTGTAATATACTCCTTTAATGTTGGTTCATTTTAGATGACTATTTCTATTATAGTAATTTTTGATCAAGATGAGACCAGCGTAAATATAGATCTGATTGCACAGATGTCCTGGCTGATTTGGATTTTCACTGGTCCCACATGGATATGAAGTAAAGGGCTAAAATGGGTAATCCTTATTTGTATTGCAAATCAAGCAGATTAGTTTGTTTCTGTTACACAACATTTATATGGGTAAACTCTTACTCCAAAAATATGACTTTTATCGTGAACAGTGTAGATCCAGATCAATTGTGCCATCTGATAAGAATCTACACTGTTTGCTTTTTGTTTCATTAGATTTTTTCTTAACCAGAAGAGAATACTGTAGATCAGAGCAGGAATTCAGACCTACCTGCCAGCTAAGCTTTCTAGATTCCTGATCAAATGGCACATATGCACCACCTAATCTGGATCTACACTGTTTGCACATAAACACCACCTAATCTGGATCTACACTGTTTGCACATAAACACCACCTAATCTGGATCTACACTGTTTGCACATATGCACCACCTAATCTGGATCTACACTGTTTGCACATAAGCACCACCTAATCTGGATCTACACTGTTTGCACATAAGCACCACCTAATCTGGATCTACACTGTTTGCACATAAGCACCACCTAATCTGGATCTACACTGTTTGCACATAAACACCACCTAATCTGGATCTACACTGTTTGCACATATGCATCACCTAATCTGGATCTACACTGTTTGCACATAAGCACCACCTAATCTGGATCTACACTGTTTGCACATATGCACCACCTAATCTGGATCTACACTGTTTGCACATAAGCACCACCTAATCTGGATCTACACTGTTTGCACATATGCACCACCTAATCTGGATCTACACTGTTTGCACATATGCACCACCTAATCTGGATCTACACTGTTTTGCACATAAACACCACCTAATCTGGATCTACACTGTTCGCACATATGCACCACCTAATCTGGATCTACACTGTTCGCACATATGCACCACCTAATCTGGATCTACACTGTTTGCACATAAACACCACCTAATCTGGATCTACACTGTTTGCACATAAACACCACCTAATCTGGATCTACACTGTTTGCACATAAGCACCACCTAATCTGGATCTACACTGTTTGCACATAAGCACCACCTAATCTGGATCTACACTGTTTGCACATATGCACCACCTAATCTGGATCTACACTGTTTGCACATATGCACCACCTAATCTGGATCTACACTGTTTGCACATATGCACCACCTAATCTGGATCTACACTGTTTGCACATATGCACCACCTAATCTGGATCTACACTGTTTGCACATATGCACCACCTAATCTGGATCTACACTGTTTGCACATAAGCACCACCTAATCTGGATCTACACTGTTTGCACATATGCACCACCTAATCTGGATCTACACTGTTTGCACATATGCACCACCTAATCTGGATCTACACTGTTTGCACATATGCACCACCTAATCTGGATCTACACTGTTTGCACATATGCACCACCTAATCTGGATCTACACTGTTCGCACATAAGCACCACCTAATCTGGATCTACACTGTTTGCACATAAGCACCACCTAATCTGGATCTACACTGTTTGCACATATGCACCACCTAATCTGGATCTACACTGTTTGCACATAAGCACCACCTAATCTGGATCTACACTGTTTGCACATATGCACCACCTAATCTGGATCTACACTGTTTGCACATAAGCACCACCTAATCTGGATCTACACTGTTTGCACATAAGCACCACCTAATCTGGATCTACACTGTTTGCACATAAGCACCACCTAATCTGGATCTACACTGTTTGCACATATGCACCACCTAATCTGGATCTACACTGTTTGCACATATGCACCACCTAATCTGGATCTACACTGTTTGCACATAAGCACCACCTAATCTGGATCTACACTGTTTGCACATAAACACCACCTAATCTGGATCTACACTGTTTGCACATATGCACCACCTAATCTGGATCTACACTGTTTGCACATAAACACCACCTAATCTGGATCTACACTGTTTGCACATAAACACCACCTAATCTGGATCTACACTGTTTGCACATAAACACCACCTAATCTGGATCTACACTGTTTGCACATATGCACCACCTAATCTGGATCTACACTGTTTGCACATAAACACCACCTAATCTGGATCTACACTGTTTGCACATATGCACCACCTAATCTGGATCTACACTGTTTGCACATAAGATAAAACATGTATACATGTATATGGAGTAAAGGATAAAAAAATAAAAATGTAGCAATTTATCAAACAAGGAGCAATATAGACAAGAGTCTGACATAAACGATAATAAAGCACTTGACTATTAAACTAGACTGTGTCCTCAGGACACTGATGCCCCCACTGCTGCAAGTACATTTGTAACAAAATTGTGTACTAGGTATTAACAATATGTGGTGAATGAGGAGTAAGAGCCACAAAATTTAATGACTAACATAAACAAAGGGCCATAACTTTGGTGAAAATGGTTGCAAATCAATGTCCTTTACAGCAATTAAGACATCATGTCTAATCATCTGTGTAAGTTTGGAAGAAATCAGCCAAATAAAAAATGTGGAGTTGATGCCACAAAATTTTGTAAGTGAAATTAACAAAGGGCCATAACTCTGGTAAATATGGCCGCAGGAAAAAATCCTTTCTTTATGATCATCTGCACATCCACCTTGATCATGTGAGCAAGTTTGAAAGAAATCCATCCAATAGTAAACGAGGAGTTGATGCCACAAGATTAAATCACTGAAATTAACAAAGGGCCATAACTCTGGTAAAATGGCCGTAAGAAAAACCCTTTCTTTACAATCATCTACACAACCTGCTTGATCATCTGTGCAAATTTGAAAGAAATCCCTTAGATAGTTAATGAGGAGTTGATGCTACAAGATTTAATTACTGAAATTAACAAAGGGTCATAACTTAGGTAAAAATAGTCGCAGGAAAAAATCCTTTCTTTACGATCATCTACACATTCTGCTTAATCATCTGTGCAAGTTTGAGAGAAATCCGCTTTATAGTTTAGGAGGAGTTGACGCCACAAGATATAATTACTGAAATTTACAAAGGGCCATAACTCTGGTAAAAATGGTCGCAGAAAAAAATCCTTTCTTTACGATCATCTACACATCCTGCTTGATCATCTGTGCAAGTTTGAAAGAAATCCGCCTTATAGTTTAGGAGGAGTTGACGCCACAAGATTTAATAACTGAAATTAACAAAGGGCCATAACTCTGGTAAAAATGGTCACAGGAAAAAATCCTTTCTTTACGATCATCTACACATCCTGCTTGATCATCTGTGCAAGTTTGAAAGAAATCCGCCTTATAGTTTAGGAGGAGTTGACGCCACAAGATTTAATAACTGAAATTAACAAAGGGCCATAACTCTGGTAAAAATGGTCGCAGGAAAAAATCCTTTCTTTACGATCATCTACACATCCTGCTTGATCATCTGTGCAAGTTTGAAAGAAATCCGCCTTATAGTTTAGGAGGAGTTGATGCCACAAGATTTGGGGACGTACGGACGTACAGACGGACGGACGGACGAGTGCAACTCTATATGCCTCCCACTTTGTGGGGGCATAAAAAGTAGTCAAGGAAATTAAAGCATAATACGATACTTCAGCCATTGAAAAAGATGATTGTCTTTGTTTTAAAAGCATTGTGTCTTTAGATCTTCACACTAAGTTCAAAAGCATTGTGTCTTTAGATCTTCACACTAAGTTCAAAACTACCAGTACTCCATGTGAAGTTTCTGTCACTTAATCTACAGAATGCACATGGTGACTGACATTGTACAAGTAGCTGCTTGATGATACCTTAAAATTTCTTTTAAATACCCCTCCTCTGATAAATGCCCCCATGTTATTGTTTAGGGAAAAATCAGTTACCCTGCCTCTGATAAATGCCCCCATGTTATTGTTTAGGGAAAAATCAGTTACCCTGCCTCTGATAAATGCCCCTATGTTATTGTTTAGGGAAAAATCAGTTACCCCTCCTCTGATAAATGCCCCCATGTTTTTGTTTAGGGAAAAATCAGTTACCCCACCTCTGATAAATGCCCCCATGTTATTTTTAGGGAAAAATCAGTTACCCCTCCTCTGATAAATGCCCACATGTTATTGTTTAGGGAAAAATCAGTTACCCCACCTCTGATAAATGCCCCCATGTTATTGTTTAGGGAAAAATCAGTTACCCCGCCTCTGATAAATGCCCCCATGTTATTTTTAGGGAAAAATCAGTTAATCCATATTTATTATACAATATCCTTCAGAATCTAATTTTAGAGTATAAAACTAATAAATATCAATGATGAGCACTCCCTCCCCACTTTTGGAAAATGTAACAACCCTTGGGACAATTAAAAGGATATTTATGATATATCAAAAGTTTTTTTTGGCATTTGTGCAGACGTAGATTATTCACTATGACCGGATACTGTCTTGTCTATTTAATATACATGTACTTCCTGAGCAAACATTTGTCTCGGAGTTTGCATTTATTTGTGACCTCGTAAATGACTGTCAAGGGCTTAAGGTTATAAAGCTGAGATTGAAAACCAGTCTCAAATCTCAAGCATCTGATTGGCTGAAATGGCGACTCGTCGCCATTTCAGCCAATCAGATGCTTGAGATTTGAGACTGGTTTCCATGCTCAGTTTTATAACCTTGGGCAAAGGATTTTTTCAATATTGTCACCTTAGTGCAGAAACAAAATTTCTAAGTATACCTTTCACACAAGGGTCAGTAAAAAAAGTGAAACTACCATTTTAGCAAGTACTGAAACAAAAAGACCAAAAGAACACAGAAAAAATGGGATTTATACTTGTATTTTTTAATTGGTACTTTTTTCTGGTCGGAGTAGGCGATTCCTGTTTTGAATAATGAGGTCTACACATAATGGCAAACAATCCTAAGCTACTGATAGACAGCTGATAATTTGCTCAGTGGTTAGCACATCTGTCTATGAGGAACTAATTCTTTCTTCCACCAATCCAACTACGATAAATCAACAGACTGAGACTTTCTGGCGAGATTTTAAACCAAGGTCCAGTGTAGTGGTGCTATACACTGGGCTCTTTTAAGAACCTGGGATGACTCTGGAATAATTTGAGATTCCTCTTAAACTTTAATATGCTCCAAAAACCAAAAAGACTTACAACTCTTCTGAAGCCAACGATATTTAACCCCTTACCCCATAGATACACCTTTATAGCATGTGAATTAAGTGTAGATCCAGATCAGCCGGCACTTCTGTCCTGTCCGATCAGGATCTGCACTGTTCTTTTCTAGGCCAGAAATAGCCTCATGGACCTAAAAGTAAACAGTGCCAATCCTGATCAGACTGCATGGGTGTGCCAACTGATCTGGATCTACACTGGTGGTACACACGTAAAAACTCGTATATACGGAGTAAAGGGTTATATCTAAATACACTGAAAAGCTCCCGATACAAACACAAAATGCAAGCAGATTTACCTGTAGCAGTTTTTAGCTGGTCAGATAAGTGAGTTATATCTCCATCAGCTACAGGTTGTGTTTTCTGTCCTGTCTTGGAGGGGCTAAAATCAAATACAAAAGTAGCTTCAGGGATTTTTTACTAGAATTATTAGAGTTCTTTCTCCAAAGAATACTTGTCCCTCATGCAACTTATTAATGGAATATAGAGAATACATTTTCTTCATTCATTCTTCATTCATTCTTCATTCATTCTTCATTCATTAACAGACTGGAATAAATCAGAGCTGTGTATAAAACTGGTCCAGGAACAGAAAACAGTACATTAATGGTTACCTTGATTTTTGAGTATTTCCACTCTCTCCTCCAACTTTCTCTTTCACAGGTATTGCAACTGGAAAGTTCAACAAGTTCACTTCAGTTATACAAATAGTGATGCAATCTCTGTTAACAACACATCTAGAAGAAAGCTGTACCATAGGTATCTTCTGACAAGTGATGACAATGATCATAAAATTGAGTAGGTGGCCTTTTATCACATGGGTGACCAATATAGATCCAGATTGGTTGGCACATCCAAGGCATTTGATCAGAACCTACATGTATTTGCTTTTAGACTCATTACTTTATTCCTGTGCCCAAGGTTATAAAACTGAGTTTGGAAACCAGTCTCAAATCTCAAGCATCTGATTGGCTGAAATGGCGACCAGTCGCCATTTCAGCCAATCAGATGCTTGAGATTTGAGACTGGTTTCCATGCTCAGTTTTATAACCTCCAGCCCTGATCAAGCACACAGTTTTAATCCAGATCAGACAGGGTCAATATGCTAGCTGATCTGCATCTACACTAGTCAACCATTTTCTAAAAGGCATATCCATGCAGTAAAGGTATAAAACAATTCTTATGCGGTAAACAATATGTAGTACTATACAAATGGGAACAGAATTAGTGGCTCAATGCAACTTTTCACATTTTGCAAGAAAACTCATGACTGTCCAGACTATATCCCCAGGATATTATTGCCCCATCTTCTGCCAGAATAATTTTTGTATAAGTGTAATTTAGAGCTTTCATATTCAGTAAGAAGTTTGACAAAGTTTTGGTTCAATAGTATTGAAACCAAATGAGGTGTATGAAACTTAAGACATTAGCATACTAAAAATTAACAAAGGATCATAACTTTTTTAACAACAGTCTAAAAACAACCAAAAGGGTTACGTCATGTTAATAAAGAGTTTGAAAAATAATTGTTTTATAACTAAAAATTACACAGATCTCACCTCTGGTAAAAATGATGACAGGAAAAATATCCTAAGTTACTTTATTCAGAATAATATCTCATCTCTGAACTCAGAATAGTATCTCACAAAAAACCAGTAATGTATCTCACCTCTGAACTTGAGAGATTTCCAGTAGTTCTTATGAGCATCCAGCACATCACAGATTGTCATCACAGCCCTGAGATGAACAACTTACATCGTTATAATATAGGAAGGTATGCCACATCAGATGTGATGTTAATGCTTTGATCCACAGATAGGACATGTATTGCACGGGTGAACAGTGTTGATCTTAATTACTGTGCATACATATCCCAATTTTCCTACCCAAATGAATAGTTTGGTAAGATTGTGCTCATGTCACTGGTTAAATTCATCAACAATAAACCTATCATGACAATGGAGTTGCCCGTTATTTTCCAGAACAGATCAGTACTCCCTAGTCATGTAAAAACATCAGAATGACTAGATAAACCTTTTACCAACAATCCAGATATGGCTTCTAAGACATGTGTGAATAGTGTAGATCCAGATCATCTTGTACATCCATACTACCTGATCTGGATATGTTTGTTTTGCGGTTAGAAATAACTTTATGAATTTAACAGTGAACAGGGTAGATCCTGATAAGATGGCAAGGATGTGCCAGCTGATCTGAATCTACACTGTTCATGCATGGGATAAAGGCCATATCCCATGGAGCAAAGGTTAAAAAGAACTTACACTTGCTGGGGTTCTTCATATCTCCATTGAGGCACTGGGTCGCCTAGCAACACTGAGGTACAAGTTGCCATGGAGTTAGCCATGGATACCAAGTTGTAGCCACCCTGCAAAACAAAAGTACATGTAGTCTTAGAAAGGGAACAAAAACAACTTTATAATTTATTTATTATTATGCATTTCATACAAAAAGAAAAATAATAAGTTTCAATCTATTGCTTAAAGGCATATAAAAGTATTAAAGATAAATACTTGAAACATGTACTATCTTGCATTTGAATTCCCTCTAAAGAGCTTAACTTGGATAATTGCATGAATTTTCAAAGTTACGAAAGACTTAATTTTTTTTTCTTCAAATTTTATTGCTTAAGCAATTAATATGCAACCTAGATGCTTATTTCAAAAATTATACTGAACTTTCAATACAAAATTGTACAGTATGTCAGGCAATTATAGGTGGCACTTCATTGCTGTATAAATGAGTTCTGAATTTAATTGTCAAAAAGGGAAAAAACCCACAGTCAATACCTCTAAAACCAGAATAACACGACCATTGGCCAAACTGCTTAACATGTGTGTCATATGACCATAACCAGCTGGGGTCACTTTGCATCCTCCCTAAAAGGAAAGAATTGATGTTTTGTAAAGTTGTATTTTCTTTAATATTAATCCTTTACAAAATGGATACAGCTTAGATCCCAGTTGGCATATAAAATACTTCTGTTTATGATGGTAAGGCTGTTACAGTATAGTAGTATTTTCACACCTGGGCCCAAGATCATAAAACTAAATCTGGAGACCAGTCTCAAATCTCAACCATCTGGTTGATTGAAATGGTGACCTGTCGACATTAAAGCCAATCAGATGCTTGAAATTTGAAACTGGTCTTTCATCTTAGTTTAATTATCTTGGCCACAGTGAAGAGCAAACAAGAGATGCTTTACTATATTTATGGACTTAAGTATGGTTTTCCACAATATCTTTTTAACTTGTGCAATCCAAAAATGCCAGTTTTCAACAAATTACTCTATTGGCTTAAATTAAGTATCAACGGAAAGGGGACATTAATATGTATTCAGTGAAAAAAAAAAGAATTTTGGAATTTGAGTCAGTACTGCCTGTGGAGTGATGTGTTGAAAACTGACATGCAAAAAGTTCCAATCTTCCTACCAGACAAGACTTTTGTCCATTAGCATATTGTTTAATAATGAACTAATGAACTAATCTGCTTTTTACACAGATGTGCTTGCTGTTATGAATCTATACTGATCGCCCATGGAATAACAGTCAATTTCCGGACGAGTTAATGATAAAATGATTTGACAGCACTGTTAGGCTGGATGGTGGTAAACTTACATGACTCATTGTATGTTATTTTATCAATGCTGTAAACTTGTAAATTGTTTTTAGAGGCCCACATGGAAGATTGGGAAACCAAATGTGTAGCCTCCTTAAATAAAGACTTTACTTACTTACTTACTTACTGGGTACTTACAAATATTCTCATTTTTATACAATTTTCCTGGATCTTTTGAAAGTGCTCCTGCGTTTGATGTAACATTTATATTAAATCAACAGAAGATGGTCAATTAGTTATCAATACTGTTTGATTCAATGACAATTGTGAATTTCAAAGCCTTAGTAGTAAATGTCAAAACACATAGTTGCATCTATGCTTTATCAAGTATTTCAATGGTGATATTTTCCTATCACTATCTTTTCCTATACATATATAAATGCTGGATTTTGATCATAGGATAAGAGAAAACATGATAAAACTTTGCTTACCAAGGGGTCACCAATAGCAGCATCAAATCCTGCAGATACCAAAACTAAATCTGGTGCATACTGCAAAAAAGCACAGTAATGAAAATTTAAATATGGTCAAGTAACACAATTTCATCAAACTGAAAACAACAAATTTAAGAACTGCAAACACTTTAACCGTATACCTCGTGTTTACATGGTTTTAGTATTTACTAAAATTTACAGTAAAAAGTGAACATATACCTCATAAGCAATTGGCATCACAATTTGTTGGAAGGCAGCCAAATATTCCGCATCCCCTTTACCTCCCTACAACAGAAAAACAAAAAAAGATCAGGTAAATAAGTATTTTCTAGGGTCAGATCAAGAATTCTAGGAAAGGAAGTTATTACTGGGTAGTGTTAAGGTAGCTGCAAGATAAGTTCTTGCTTTCTGACAAATTCCCAATGAAAATGAAATATTCTTACCCAAAACGGGGGTTTCAAGCATCCCTACTGCACCCCCTCTGGATCCACCCCAGTGTTCATAACAACTGATCCAGACCTCTATTAATTTCTTTAAAATATTTTTCACATTCAAATATAAACATCTTTTGTAGCCTATCCTCCTATCCAAACATTTATCCATTAATTCTCAATTTGTCATCTTACTGCAAAATTGTTATAAGTGTGATTGAATTAAGAATCATTTCGGAGTTACCAGTGTCTAACAGCAGCCAAAAACCACAGACACTTCCTCTACTTTAGGCATTATGCATGGAGTAGGGTTAACCCATTCCTGTACAGATACACATTTTTACGCATGTGCAACCAGTGATAGATCCAGATCAGCCAGCACATCCGTGCCGTCTGATCAGGATCTGCACTGGTCGCATTTTGGTCAGAAATAACCTGATGAATCAAAAAGCAAACAGTTTAGATCCTGATCAGACGGCACGGATGTGCCGGCTGATCTGGATCTAAACTGTTCGCCCTAGCAATAAAGGTGTATCTGTACGGGAAAGGGTTAAATATTAAAAAACCCTTGTTGTTTTTTTCAAAATAAATTGTTTTTTGAGTCCCTATATTTTGGAAACTTTTATTATTTTTTGCCTTATGTTTAAGACACTTTCAAAAACAGTATTTTTGGACACAAAATATTTTAATTATTATTATTTTAAACTGTCCCAAAACTTAGAGTTATTTATGTCTTCCAGCAGAGCACTATTAACCTTTGAAGTCTTGTGAACTTATAATTTAGAATTAACTTTTTTAAATATTATGAAGTTTACAATACCTTGACTACTTCATGGAAAGTACATGGCACAAGTTAGGAACATTTTATTTCATTTCTGTAAGTAAAGAATTCCAAACAAGTAACCAACATTTACGCTGAATAAGACTGCTTGTCATACTGAGGCCAGAGATTCAGCAAGGCCCCAAAAT
Organism: Corbicula japonica; assembly: GCA_038501625.1. Classification (NCBI taxonomy): domain Eukaryota; kingdom Metazoa; phylum Mollusca; class Bivalvia; order Venerida; family Cyrenidae; genus Corbicula; species Corbicula japonica. The sequence continues at coordinate 8,860,490 of JAZAYU010000020.1, read as the reverse complement.
CACAAAACTAAATCTAGAGACTTGTCTCGAATCTCAAGCATATGATTGGCTGAAATGGAGACCTGTTAATCTGCCTTCATTTCAGCCAATGTTTCCATTTTAGCCAATCAGATGCTTTAGATTGAGACAATCCATTTAAGCTAATCAGATGCTTCAGATTTGGCAATGTCCATTATAGCCAGTCAGATGCTTGAGATTTGAGACTGGTCTCCAGTTTCCATTTTATAATGTTTTGGCTAAATTATCAATACTCACATAATGCCAAGGTATGTTCACATTAAATCCTTCTCCAGCATTCTTCCCCACCATGTTGAAATTACCATCGTTTGATGAAGGGTAGAAAAATCCACCATCATAGCGATGTAGTGATATGAATAAAACACTGAAATATACAGATGAATTGGAGGTATAACAACCCTTTACTCTATTGCTTTTATCTCCACAGCAACCAGTGTAGATCCAGATCAGCTGGCAAATACATGCCATCTGGTTAGGATGTACACTGTTTGCTTTAAGATTTATTTTTTATGACCAAGAAGCAAATGCAGGGCTGTGAACACCAAATTTCAAAATCAGCTGAAAATTGCGGCAGAGGGGGCAAGGGCCCCCTTTGGCCCCTTGGTTGAATCCACCAATAGAACGACAGGTAACATTTGTACGTAGATAACGATAAAATCCTCGGGTTCAGTATAAAAGTAAACGAATACTTACATGTGAAATCGGAAATCACATTGAACCAATGAAAGTGGTATACCCACCACCTCCTCCCAAATTTCTCCTCGAATTTAAATCAATCTCAAAATTGGTCCTAGCGGACCAAAAATCGCGGAAATCCGCGAATCCACGGAAAATTCACAGCCCTGTATATCAAGATCAGACAGCTCAAATGTGCAAGCTAAACTTGATCTACCCTGATCACTTTTTGGTTAAAAAGGGTTTGAGCACTGAAATTCTCATTAGTTCATATGGGGTGCGTCGCGAGAAAAGGTACCTTCGGACAGTTGACGTCAATCTTTGAAATGACGTCATAAAACTGAGCAGACGACATTATTTATTACGCATTTCGCGGTAAAAATACCATTTTATTGTCAAAATGTGTAACAAAATCAAATTTTAGTTATAAGAAATTGAATAATAGTTGTAAATTCTTTCTAAATTTAGTAAAAACCAAAATATCACTAAAATGACCGAAGGTACCTTTTCCCGTGACGTGCCCCATATCATCATTGAAGTTAAATTTTCATAGAAGACATACTTTGAAATTCATTTCGCATACTTATCCACAAACATATGTCTCAGTGAAATAGCCTTTTTCATCATAAAAAATAACCAAATGATTTTACCATCAGCTTAAGATCACATGTATACTGTTCACCGCTTGATTAATTTGATAGACTTGCCATTTAATGTGTTAACTCTACCTTGGATCTTCATAGAATGCATGCTGAGTACCATTCCCATGGTGAACATCCCAGTCAACAATAAGAATCCTGAAATAAAGGGAAACAGATTTGTAACTCTTTATAACCAGGTAAATTGGATTTGAGACCAGTGTAGAGCAAGATCAGCCAGAACATTTGTGAAATTACCTTATGAATGTAATAGCAAACAGTGTCAGTTTTCACCAAATGCAGCAAACACAACTCCTTGGCCAATCTCCTCTAATGTAAATCAGCCTTAGTATTCCTTTGTTGCTATGCGATTTTAAATTTATCATATCGTATGTTCAACCTTAAGTCGAAATCAAGTATTTTGACAGTGTTGATATATTTCAGCACTTTCATAAATTTGTGTTTTTCTTAAAAAATGAATTTGATTTTTTCTTCATTTACCTGAATTGTAATGAAGAGGAGCAAATAAAATTGTCATATTAATTATGCCACCTGCTAACTTTCTTGATTTGACCCACAAATCGTAATTGTAAAATCAGTGAACATATCATTTTCAAAAAGTATATGTGATGCACTATGAGAATCGAGGCTGACTGGTATGTCATATTTTTGACCAATATAAAATTTTATTGTTGGAAATCATAGTAAATGAGATATATTAAGGGAAATGGTGTCTTCGATAATATTTTTTGACATTTTTAAAATTAGTTTTTGCTATAATATGCATTAAAAGCACAAAATTATCTATTTTTCTGAGGACTTTATTACTTATTTTGACTATAGAATGATATTTTTATGATATGCATAATATTTTTATGAAATGCATGTTAAGCAATGCAGACTGCTTAACTGACGGTCATTTTAAGAAATAACATCAATTTTCCGAAAACACTTTACTGTTATTGCATTCCAGGGCAAACAGTGTAGATCCTGATCAGACTGTGCCGGCTGATCTGGATCTACACTGGTCGCACACGCATAAAAAATGTGTATATCCTGCTTACTCCGTGATCCGTAACTCTTATTTACAAAAACAGCGCATGCGCAGTGAAACATGTCTTCATCTTGTTTAGTTTTACCTAATACTGTAGGTAAATGTCATAACTATACATTACTAACTGAAATAGCTCAGAAAAAGTATGAAACAATTATATATTCTAACCTTTGACATACAAGGGTAATGTTCAAGGTCGTCTGGAAGCTTGCTCATCGATCCGTAACATTTCATTTCCTGGCTGATGACGTCATCAAATTTGCATTTTGTTAACTTGATACACTGCTTACAGAAAGTTTGAGTCACAACTGTTAGACTCCATGCAAGTGTCATGATTTAGATTGATCTTGTATTGAAAAACCAAAGAAAAAAAAACATGGTATCAGTGTCATACCTCAGGACTGTACTGTTTTACTATTTTTGATGGTTTGGAACTACAAAAATTTGACCTTTATTCTAATATAAAAATTGTAAAAGGAGTAATTTCAGATTCCAATGTTTTAACCTTAAGTAATTAAAAATGCATAAATCTTAACAATTCACAAATCCATCTCTGGGCAGTCGTAAAATTTATTCATTACAGGTAGTCTTCCATTTCATAATTCATAACAAAAACAAAAATGGATGACAGTTTAATTGGTCTTTACTCAAGTTTCAAACTTGGGAAATAACTTTTGTTTGGCAGTATACTTAGTCCATTACCAAGCATCCGATCGATATAGACAGTGTTGGAACACAGCTCAAAATGGGAGAGGAAATGATGAAATTTGGAGGGAAAATGGTGGATTTTGGGATATCAATTCAATTCAATTAAATGTTTTTTATCTATTCTTTACGCTTTTTGTAGCCTCTTCATTCCACATACTAATAAATCAAATAAATATCTACAGTATCTGATTAAAGTTTTTGCCGGACCAGCGTGTAATTTGTCTATGAAATTACGTCACGGATCGATGGGTGATCACGGATCGATGAGTAAGGAGGATATATGGAGGAAAGAGTTCAATAACCAATGTTTGACAATAGATGTTTTCATAACATCAGAGATATTTATTTTTTTACAAGATATAATATGTATTTTGAAAAGTGACTTACTTTTTCACACCATATTTTCTTTGAGCATATTTTGCTGCTATGGCAACAGAGTTAAAGAAGCAGAATCCCATTGGCTTGTCACATTCTGCGTGATGACCTGGCGGTCTGAAACATCATATTGTACACTGTTTGTTCATTTTGTTGGTATAAACTTTTTTATCAATCTGATAAAAATATGTCCTGATAAAACACTACACTTTCAGGATCTGATAACGAGTCACTTATACTTGCTTTTATCTATAACCACTCGAATCAATTGCCATTAGTCACCTACAAATTTGCCAAATCGCAAAATTACACGTTGATTGTCATAAATGCCAAAGCATCCAAAGATTATATATTTAAATTGTATCCATGTATACACAGAGTTTTAAACCCTGGAAAGTATTGACAACCAGTGTAAGGAATGTTATACTGAAGATTGGTGTATTTTACATAGTTTTGAATATTTAATTTTATTTTAATTTAAATTTATTAAGTAAAATTAAAATCGTCTCTTACCTGACAATTGCAACTCCATTTCTAGCCTGAAATTGATAAATATATTTATAATTTTAGATTATTATTATTTTTATTATTGTTGTTATTATTATTATATATTAAGGAATCCCTCTGAACCCCCTCTGGCCCTGATTGTGACATATATAATATCACATAATCCAAATAAGATTTTTTTTCTCTGAATACAGAACATTATACAGTTGTTCATAATCAGTTTCATTTTCCTGCTGTGAGAATTTTAAGACATAACTTTATTGTTCTTTTCATTTTTACAGTATTACACATGATCTACTAAAATCATTCACATTCAAAACATTAACTTTAAGGTAGAACTGTAAAGATGTTATGCAAATGCTTAGGTCACAAAATTCACCAATTTGTCTGTTGTTTACCTATGAATTACATGATAAGTGAACTATGAAAGCTCCTGAGCATTACAGACATAAATATATATTGAAGGTTTGGTTGGATTGAGCCCATTCTTAAATAGGAATAAATGAATATAACACACAGCCCACATCACTTAGTCCCAGGTTAAGCGCAACTCGATATTTACACATTGTCAAGTAAACAGAACCAATGAGCGTACCTTTCCTGAAAGCACTGTATCTACAACCTCCAGAGTACAACCTGTCGCCATCCTCGCACACATGTATGTCTCCTGAAAAACCATCACATAGGTTGCTTATGTAATTAATAGGGCTCATGTTTTATATTATTAAATAATATAAGACTGATAGCATACAGCACTTTGTTCATTTTGTTATACCGTCCCCTTATTATTTGCAATATATTACATGTATTGGTGTCAGCGATGTTTTCATGTAAAATGGAGTGAATATGTTATTGTCTATATCTATGAATGCAACTAGAAAATTAAGAAGTAAATTACATGTACATAACCCATGTACTGATTGCATCTTATATTATATAACTAGAACACAGGAAATAGTATTTAGCAGAACAAGAGCACAGAATTCTTTTCTTGGCTTTAAGATGGGGGCCGGGGGAGGCAAAGTTTCCTTGGAAAATAGGATTAAAAGTGGGGGATCCATCTTATATAAGAGCCATCTACAACAACAAAAGTTTTAATTATAATAATGATTTCCAATTCCATGATTATCAACAGCTGCTCTTAACTCCTTGCATTGATCACTTCCTGTTACTGACAGTTATTCCTACACTCCACAGATTCAGCTTTAATTTAATTGGTGGCCAGTGGTATATCCAGATCAGTCAGAACATCTATGCCATCTGATCATGATCTGAATTGTCCACATCTTGGTTAAAAAAAGAATCTTAAAGCAAACAATGTGGATCCAGATCAGTCAGAACATCTATGCCATCTGATCATGATCTGAATTGTCCACATCTTGGTTAAAAAAAGAATCTTAAAGCAAACAATGTGGAAAAGGTGCAAATTGAAAAACCTAGCAAAATTTCAAGAGTAACAGCAGAAATTGATGACTTTGGGATTTATGTGAAAATATTTGTGTTGTGAAATTAAATACAAATGTTGTTTTTTTAGAGTAATTTTAATACCTTGATGTAAGAGTTCAATTTCCAGAAAGATTTCACATATTTTCTGACTGCATTTATCTTAAGCACATCAGTTCTTAAAATTGGACAAGGACAACAGGTGCATGCAAATTTATCTAGAATGCAGACCACATATACATCTACAAAGAGTCTTGGATTATAGTACATTCCATAACTTACTTTTGAAAGATAAATAGAATTAAAAGCTCCCTGAAGTTGTCTTAGCGCCAGGACCTCTTTGCCTTCCAAGTCTTTAATGAAGTCTACATGCTTTGCACTAAAAACAATACATATTCTTATAATACATGTGAAATATCCCTTCACCCCATGGATACAGTACTGTGAACATTTTAGGTTACAAACGAAACGCACGATAGACAATATACGGACGCACGACAGGCGATAGACGGACGCACGATACACGATAGACAGACACACTATACACGATATACGCACTATACAAAATACTCCGATTCATATAATTTGTGTACGAGATTTCTAAAAATTTGAAAATGCTATCAAAATATCAATTGAACGGTTGCATTAAATCATATAAATTTGTTTATGCGAGAAACTTATTCACGTTGCACTGTAAAATTAAAACACGTAAGATGCACAATACACATTATACGGAGGCACGATACATGTTAGACGGATGCACGATACACGTTAGACGGACACACGATACACAATAGATGGATGCACGATAGACGCAAATTTTGTAACATTAAACATTCACAGTACTGTACAATTGTTATACCTTGTGCCATCAGTGTAGATCCAGATCAGCCTACACATCTGTCGGATTAGGATCTACACAATATACTTTTACCCTTTACTCCATATATATGCATTTTATTGCATGTGCAAACAGTGTAGATCCAGATCAGCTGGTGCATCCTTGCCCTACGATCTACATGTAAATCTGCACTGTTCGCTATTATAGGTTTCATATGTTTTTTCTGACCAAAAATTGAACAGTGCAGATAGTGATCAGATGGCACAAATGTGCCAGCTGATCTGGATCTACATTATTACTTATAACCAAGAAGAAAACAGTGACGATCCTGAGCAGACATCATTGATGTGAAGACAGTTCTGAAGGTTATAAAGCTGAGCATGGAAACCAGTCTCAAATCTCAAGCATCTGATTGGCTGAAATGGCGACCAGTCGCCATTTCAGCCAATCAGATGCTTGAGATTTGAGACTGGTTTCCAATCTCAGCTTTATAACCTTGGGCACAGGCTTCAATGGAACTACACTGGTTGCCCACGTAAAATCCCATGGAGTAAATAATATCAGGGTAAAAGGTAACGTCTGGTTATAAAATGGGAGAGAATGGGAAATCTTACATTGTTGATAAATACTGGCACTTTTTCGTCTGGCAAGGTAAATTTGATTTGAAAGCTCAACATTTCAGCAGGGCTGTAATTTTCAGATGATTTCACATCTTCTATAAACATGCCACTAAAATAAAATTAAGAAATTACTTCTAAATAGTGCCACATAAATATGTTCTATTTTATCTATGGTCAGGTATATTTTGACCTTGACTGCAATATCAGAGATAGTAGGTCACTGGGTCATGAAAAATGCCAGAATATTGCGTTTAAAGAAACCTAAAAATGTAATTGGTTGCAGGGAGTTTAATTTTTTATCAATAAATTTAACATCATTTCCATCAAATAGTCTAACACAACAACAGTTAATTTAAAAACATATTTCATAATGAAGTATTTAATCTACTTCATAAATATGACTTTAATTTCATTGGCAAACAGTCTAGTTCCAGATCACCTGGCACAATCTGCCCTCTGATCAGGATCTTCGCTGTTTGCTTTTAAATGTTAAGATTGTTTCTGACAAAGGAGTGACCATTGAAGAACCAGATCAGATTGCAGGGAAGTGCCAGCTAATCTGGATCTGTAATTGTGGTACAAATGATAAAATGCATATACGTATAGAGTTAACCCTTTCCTGTACAGACACACCTTTATTGCTAGGGCGAACAGTTTAGATCCAGATCAGCCGGCACATCCGTGCCGTCTGATCAGGATCTAAACTGTTCGCTTTTTGATTCATTAGGTTATTTCTGACCAAAATGCGACCAGTGCAGATCCTGATCAGACGGCACGGATGTGCCGGCTGATCTGGATCTACACTGGTTGCACACGCGTAAAAATGCGTATATATCCAGGAAAGGGTTAAAGAGTTTAGTTGAATTTTTAAAATATTTAATTTGTAACTGTCCCTGGGACTCATAGATGTATAAATTTTACCACAAACATACAAAACTGACTGCAGTCCAATGGCTTGTTAAGTCAGTTTTATAAGCATTAACTTAAAGTGAACTTTCAATAAAGATCAAAAATAATTTTACAAAAAAAAAATGTTTACCTATGTATTAATTCAAGATCCTCATGCTCCGCCAGTCGGCTCTGCAATAAAAATAAGGTAAATTAGTCTAATATAATTAAGGATTGAATGGATATTTGAAGCCGAAGGGCTTCACGCGTACTTTAAACAATACAACTGTTTTTCATACCCAAATGGAAATCATCAAATATCGATTCAATCCTTATATTTACACTCATAAAACTTGCATTAATACAGAAATTATGAAAAGAATTCGTCATATTACGGCTTTTTCAAAAGGCTGTTAGAAAAGCAAAGTTGACGACACATTGAATGACGGCACGCTTTTTCGTAGTTACTCGTGGCAAAACATGCGTACTTGTTGTGACAATTATAATAACTGAAGAAGGCCAATCACTGAGTTAAAAATAGGTAAGGATATAAATCAGCCTTGTCTTAACTCATTACTTTATGGATACAACTTTAATCACATGGGTGACCTGTGTAGATCCAGATCAGCCTCTACATCTATGTTGTCTGATCTGGACCCAGATCTATGTTGTATGATCTGGATGATCTGGATCTACACTGTTTGCATTTTGATTCACCTAGATATTTCTGACCAAGAAGCCATCAGTGTAGATCTTGATCAGATGGCACTGATGTGTCGGATGATCTGGATCTAAACTGTTCAGCAATGAATCACAACCATATCCCATGGTGTAAAGGGTTAAATGATTTAACAGCTGCAGTACACAAGATCATAAAAAATAAGATTGGAGACTTGTCTTAAATTTCAAGCATCTGATTGGTTGGAATGGTGACTTTTTAATGGCGACAGTTCTCCACAACATTGTTTTTAAACTCTATTTTCTACGTTTCAGCATAAAGCCTTTTTCAAGATCATTTATAGAAATTTTCTACATTCTTGTCATTGTTTTACAGCACAGACAGGAAATACTAAACATTATTCAACTAATTCGGCTGTTCTCCATTTCAGCCAATCAGATACCTGAGTTTTAAAATTTTAAATAAAGGTCATCACATTATGTTCATCATGACCTATACTTTCAATGTCTCCAGCTTTAGTTTTATGATCTTAGGCACAGATAACAACCTTGAGTAGCAGGCATCTGTCAAGAAGTCCCCAGTCTTTATGCTTGTCAAATATTCTTGAAATTCTCTCTGGTTTCTCAGGGTGACTGAAATACATTAAAAGGCACATTTTATTTCTAATGCCAGTAAATGTATACACAAATGTAATGAACAATAAATTGTATGTAAGATATAACCAAATGTCTTATGCAAGATACGTTCTTACATACGATTTATTGTTCATTACATTTGTGTATACATTTACTGGCTAATTATGCTTTCCATAATAATAATGAAATGTTGAAGAAAACAAGCACAATGTTCAAAACGATGTCACTACCTTGATTATGTCAAATACTTGATGATGTTATGTTACTCATGTAGGCATGCTAACTATACGATTTTAGGATACAAAACACTCAGAAACACTTATCAGGTATGCAAGAAAAGCATTTCCTTTCCAGGTAAAATCATGGAAACACTTATCAGGTATTCAAGAATCAATGTTCAGTGATACATACCCTGGCATCCCTAGAGCTCTGTGTGTCTTCATTTCTGCATCATATACAAGACATGTTCTGAAGACAAAGAAAAGAAATTGTGTTAAACATGAATATAAAATAATCATGACATACAATGTGTGGCTGCAGGGGTTCCACTAGCTGCTGAATTTCAAGGGTATTTGGTAACTTTTAAGTAGATTTTGACAGTTAATAGCCAAACTACCCCAAAAATAACCCTTCAGCTAAAATCATGGGGTCCAAACGAGGGTTTTTAAAAATTTCAAGAGTCAAATGGTGATTTCATGGGTCAAATGAAACCCTTGGCTACCTAGTTTATATATATCCATACCCTAAAAACATGCTTCAAACTATTTTCTGGAAAACAAAATTATAATGGAATTTCAGATGACACAGATACGCAAGATGATCTGCATCTGCACTGGTTAGGTTACATTTAGCATAAAATCCACATATATAGAGTTAAGTAAAGGGTCGATATACTGAACCTACCTATGTGGTGGAACTGTCAGAGATGTTTCTGCAATCAGTTCATCAATGACAGAATTCAACTTGTTCCGGGCATCATCTGCTTCCTGTTTGTCTGCAAACTCGTAGATAATCGGGAACTCTGCAGGTCTGGTCTCAGGGCACATAAATGTCACACCCTCTCTACGATAAATAGTCAAAGATGTTTTGTTTTGTTTTTTATTTGTAACAATCTCTTAAACTTTGACCTTGACTTTGTTTGTCTTTTAACCCTTACTCCACAGATGCACCTTTATTGCATGTGTGAACAGTGTATATCCAGACCAGCCAGCTTATTAGGCAAAGTTATTTTTGACCAAGATGTCAATGGTGCAAATCCATATCATATGGCTGGATCTACACTTGTTTCACGTATTAAAATGCATATTGATGGAGTAATGGGTTAAAGCACAATCCGGGGTACATATGCTAAGCTACTTAATTACTGCAAATTTCTGTGAAATGAGGATAGAATATGATCTTACTTGCAGATCCCTATCACTAAAAACAATCCATTGTGTAAAGGGTTAAAGCAGATAGTTTGATTACTTTGGTGGATCCGAGTTGAGGCCTTCACAGTCACACAGCTCTCCCTCTTCCAATTCAGGCTGATATTGCAGACACTTCCAGTATGGCTTGAGGCACTTGATCACATTGAGTATGCTTTCTACCACGCTGAAAATATCCCCAAAACAACTGCTATAAATAATTTCATTCAACTCTTGGTAGAATGTGCAATCTTGCTGACTTAACAGGTCAAAACATTGTGCACAGTCTAATAAATTAAACGGCTTTTACTGTAGTCATGCCTTTTAAAGCAAAATGTCACATTGTGTATCATTGAGAATTTTGATTTGCTCGATGAATAAGACTTCAATGTTAGCGAATGAAGTGTAAATACATGTATACCCAAATAAACACAAAAAATATTGATTCATTTCATAAATATGAACTAAATGTACACCAGCTTAACTGTATTGTTGGGTGTTTATTCCAGGCATTTACCTCTGTTTTGGTTCAGTAGTCGGTTTGAGCAGTGGACATGGGTCGCCTAGCAACGACCTCACTGACAGAGCCACACCTTCTGAGAGCGACTTGATGTTATATCCACCCTAAAGCAGATAAAAAGGATCCATGAATGGCAGCTCATAAACTAATAAACCGTCTACTCTATGGATACATCTTTTATTTCAAAGATGACCAAAGTAGATCCAGATCAGATGGCATATCAGTGCTGTTCATTAATTATGAATCTAAACTGTTCACTTCTTTATCAAAATGATCTAATGAATCTAAAAGTGAACAATGTGCTGGCTAAACTGGATCTACAATGTTGACATGTGATTGTCAAAATGACCTACTAGTATTGAATGTAAAAGCAAATGATGCAGGTCTCCATCAGTTGGCATGGATCTGGTGCCAAGGTTATAAAGCTGAGATTGGAAACCAGTCTCAAATCTCAAGCATCTGATTGGCTGAAATGGCGACTGGTCGCCATTTCAGCCAATCAGATGCTTGAGATTTGAGACTGGTTTCCATGCTCAGTTTTATAACCTTGGGCACTGGCTTCATCTGATCTGGATCTACACTGTTCACACAGTATAAAAGTCTTATGTATGGAATCAAGGGTTCATAGTTATGCTGAAGGGACTTGATGCAAGTATGATATTCAGAATGCAGAACTTTGTTAAGAATTTCAAACCAGAAATTCCAGACAAATTGATGATAAATTAGTCATACTTACTGACTGATAAAACTTATTTTAACTAAATATTCACCTATTATTAAGTAAGTATTGACTGATTAAACTAATTTTAACTAAATATTTACCTATTAGTAAGGAAGGCATGAAATAGTGCAGCTGTATTAGTCTAATTTTTTATGTGCGGATTGTGCGTGAAAATTCATCCCCTTGAAATGAAATGATACTAAGTATACACCAGTTTTACTTTTACTGTTTTGACCACAGTAGTTCACCAGACTTACCTCTAGTACTGTACACACTCTCCCCTCTGCTAAACCAGACAGCATATGGACAAAGTGAGCGTAACCTGCCGGCGTCACCCTCATTAGTCCCTGTACAAAAGAAACTTTGAATTAACATAGGAAAAACTATTTTGTAAAACTTGATTCATTTTATAACTGCAACAACGATCTTTACACTTTACCACAAGGGACAAGACTTTTATCGTCTGGGCAACCAATGTAGATCCAGATCAGCTTTTAGACTCATTAGGATAATTCTGACCTCCAAGTGAAAAGTATAGATCCAGATCTCACTGTGGGATACCGTATCCCGGATATTGCTCGATTTAATGAGGAGTTTCATCACATTTCGCGACTGTAAACAGAGAACACAGGTAAGTTTAGCGCCTATATTTTCCAACTACTTGCTATTTCATTGATTTCAATTGGTTTGAAATGTTTTCCGGTAGTATTTGTATCTCTGGAAGACATCACAGCAGAACAGGTTTTTGTAAAATTGATTAAATTACCCCTTAACGATCGGCTGCTCACTCGAAAATATTGACCTCGATGACTAAATAATCGTCAGAAATGATTATATAACTAAAAACAAAAAAATTGAATCGAGCATTTTTGCTCTTCTTAGCCCAAGTATGTTTAGTCCAAATTTCAGGGAAAAAAAATGAAACCCCATAAAGATACAGACCCAAAAAGAAACAAAAAAGTGTACCGAGTATTGATTTTTAGTGTACCGAGTGTTGCTCATTAGCTCATTTTTAGTGTAAAATCGAGCAATATCCGGGATACGGTATCCCGCAGTGGATCTGATGGCAAGATTGTGCCAGCTGATCTGGATCTACAGTGGTCATACATGTAACAGTAAGGCATTTCCATACAGTAAAGGGTTAATTGTCTTATAATGTCCTTGTGCTAAGAACTAAATTGTTTAAATAAATAATAAAGAAAACTTCTAGGTTTTTGTTTTCTTATTCTTTTTCAGTCACAATATTTATGAATACTACTACAAGTTGGTAGTAACACATTAATTTTATTCTTAACAAACAAACAAAAATCCTTTGTTTCTTTAAACACCACATGGGTAAATTATCATAGTATTCAATAGCCAAATTCTATTGCAAAACTGAAAATTTTATTTCTATATACAGTGTACATATATTTTATTTGAGCTTATTACGAACATGTACAGTGGTGGACAAAAGGACACAAATCAATCACTTCAGCTTAATACAAAACAGGGATAATGGTGATGTTGCATTGAAAGTTTGGCTCAGTATAGAAATATATTAAATATGGCATTTATTATGTGGTTTAGTCTATAGGCTACAGGTTACATGGAACTAAACCAAACTCAAACATAGTGAAGTGATAGGTCACAGAGTATAGTGCAAATATTAGTAAGTCAGTTGCAAGTATTGTTTTAACAGCACAAGCAACAGTAAAAGATTGCTTCAACATAAAAAGTACTTTACTAACCACATATAATTACAACTTTAACAACATGTTAGAAAAACTTCAATTGTCTAAGTACATTGTACCACAAAAAAAGCAAAAGAGCTCGATTAACAGCACAATATATAAATTAATGACTTTAGTACTGCACCAACAGCACACATTTTAACAGCATTAAGTACTGTCAACAGCAAAATCACTGCACCAACAGCATATTTACCGCATCAACAGCACAACTAATGCAAAAACATTGAAAGAACTGTGCCAACAGCACAAATACTGCATTACCAGAGAAAGTACTGCAACCACAGCATAATTTAAATATCAACAACATAATATTTATAAGTACTATTTTAACATTATATTATTAAGGACTGCAAAAACAAAATCATCAGAGAATCAACAGCATTAATACTGTGACAACAACAAAACTACTGCACTAACAGTAGAACCACTAAGTCAACAGCATTACTGGTTACTCAATAGCATCAGTAATAAACCAACAGCATAAGTACTATAATAACAGCATAAGTGCTAAGTCAACAGCATTAAGACCTGCACCAAGAGTATATTAACCACTAAGTCAACAGCAAATCATCACAATCAACAGCATCAGTAATAAACTAACAGCATAATTACTGCATCAACAGCATATTAAGTTTTGTTCCAATAGCATAATAACCAATCCAACAGCAAAAGTACTGCACTTGCACCATAATATTATGTACTATCTCAAAAGCATTGGAACTGCGTCAACAAGAGAGTAAGTTCTGTTCCAATAGTGAAATAATCAAGCCAACAGCGAAAATACTTCACTTACAGCACAATTTAATTTTCAACAGCATAAGAATTGCATCAACAACACAAAATCTGTTTAAACAGTAAAATAATCAATCCAACAGCTTAAGTACTGCACTAACCATATTGAATTTTATACTAAAATTTCAACAGCATTGGAACAATGAAAGTTCTATTCCAACAGCAAAATAACAAACCCAATAGCATAAGTACTGGACTGATAGCATTTAGTGTTTTCAACATCATTGGTACTGCATCAACAACTACATTTAGTTGTGTTCCAACAGCAAAAGTACTGCACTTACAGCATAAGCACTATTTAAACATCATCAGTACTGCATCAACAACATAAATAAATAAATACTTTAATATCATAAATACTGGACCAACAGTAAAGGTAACATGTTAATTTGTAGGGCATAAAAATGAAGAGACCAATGCAGGTTTTTGACATATTATTAAGGATACTATCTATTTGTGTGATCAGATGTGACAATACCAGCACGTATAGTCCATTTCTTTAAGCATTTTACTCATCAAGCCAACAGAGCAGGAATATTGGTACGATTACCTTATAATCACCAATAGCAGCATCGTAACCGCAGGATACCAACACGAGCTCGGGATCAAACTATACGTTGATGTTAATATAATGGAAAATGCAAAAATTATATTTCAAACAAAATACATATCACCATACACCCTATATAGTGAAAGAAAGAAAAAACACAACTTTAAGATATTGAATCAGATATAACCTACCAGTACTTGACAGTGTGATGTTTTGTATACCTTTTGTATACCTTGAACAATTACCCTTCATTTCATTTACATATACAGGTTTTATCGCATGGGCAAAAAGTGTAGATCCAGATCAGCTGGCATATCTGATCTGGATCTACAATGTTCACATCTTGGTCAGAAATGACCTAATGAATCAAACAGCAAGAATATGCCAGCTGATCCGATCTACACTGTTACCCCATCAATGGATTAACACTGTTACCCCATCAATGGATTAACACTGTTTGCCCATCAATGGATTTACACTGTTTGCCCATCAATGGATTTACACTGTTTTGCCTATCGTTGGATTGACACTGTTTGCCCATCGATGGATTTACACTGTTTGCCCATCATGTTTGCCCATCGATGGATTAACACTGTTTGCCCATCGATATATTGACAGTCAGTCTGTTTGCCCATTGATGGATTTACACTGTTTGCCCATGGATGGATTTACAATGTTTGCCCATTGATGGATTTACACTGTTTTTCCATGGATGGATTTACACTGTTTGCCCATGGATGGATTTTAACATTTTGCCCATGGATGGATTTAAACATTTTGCCCATGGATGGATTTACACTGTTTTCCTGTGGGTAACAGCTGTATCCCATTTCAAAGTTGTGTTTCTTTTTTCTTTCAGTAAACACTAAGCATGCTGCTACTGTAGATTGGGATTTTCATGTCTTACTTTTAAATCTTAATTGAAATGCTTAGTAACCAATAGAACATGTATTGCTTTCAACATCCAAAGATATTTACTAAATACAGTAAAACCTCTCTTAAAGTCCATCATGACGTTAAGACCAGCCCTCAAATAAGACCCCCTTTCACAATCTCATTTTATTGCAGCCCCAATGGAAGACCATCCCTCAATTGAAACCACTTTTGCCAAGTCCAAATGGTAGTTGTAGTAGTGAAGATTCCCTGTTTTTAATGCTCGAAATATCTTTTTAAACTACAGTATATGTGTACCACAAAACAATCCCAATCTACAGTAACGTAAAAAACAAGCATTAAGAATAAAGAGCATCAGTCAAGATAAACCATTCCTTGTCAGGAATTTGTATAAACCAGCAAGCGCAAGGTCAGATTAACTTTTGATAGTCATGATAAATTTCATACAGAATGAGCGTGTTACAATGAAAATGTTGTTAATTCATAAAATGAAAGTTTCATTTTGTAAAATATCAATTTCAGTTATATAACAGAAAAGTTGTTTTTGCAGAAAATATTAATGAAAAATGTTGTCAATCATCACGTACTAGCAGGTTTTTATGAAGAATCCTTGAATGTGTGAAAAACATGGCATGGCGCTTGCGCAGGTTTAGGAATTCGTAGCTTACCGGTTACACATGCTTATGTACAAAACATGACAAGGAAAGATAACTCTTGACAGGGAAAGATAGAGACAATATTCACACTAAACGTGGATACCTCTGGGCATCCAATGGCTGCATCATAACCCGCCGATATCAACACAAGATCCGGGTTGTACTGAAATATTGCAGCATTTTATGACGTCATAATTTAAATAACTAGTCGCATCCAGGTTGTAATGAAATACTGGATCTTTTTATTATACGATTAACTTCATCGAATCAACAGTGTACAGAATAAATGATCGTTTGGAAGATAGTTTATCATGAAACAACTAGATTCAAAAAAACATTTCTAATTAAACATTTAAAAAGCGACAGTTTTTTTATGAATTTAATAAGTTTAACAGAAAGCAACAGTTACATGTATGCAGATCTGAGATATAAACTTGTATTGTAACTCCATAAATACATAGAGCACAGGCCCTAGAGCCTCAGTTGATTCACAGTGTTTATTTTATATTTCAAATGTCATGAATGCAATAAATTCAGCTGAGTAAACATGAACTTGCAATAAATTCAATCGACTAAACATTTTCAGTTGTGTACAAAGAAATTCATAAACATGACTTGGCAATAGACAATTCAGCAAAGGACTAAGTATGACGCAGCTAATGACATTGCTGCTGACTACACCATGACCAGGGCTCTCACTAGACTTGCAACAGGGAGAAGTTTTGTTAACATTTTACTATATTATGGATTAGATTGCAGTCAACAGCAGTATTTCCCTATATATTCTATAAAAATGACTTTTCCCATAGCTCAGAGAAGGGAGAAGTCTGGTCACTTTTGGGAGACCACTTCTCCCAAGTCTCCCTCTAGTGAGAGCCCTGATGACAGTTTCGTATTTGACCCTTTAAGTTAGCTCCATACTATATTAGATATGACTTTTATTGCAACAGTTTAGATCCAGATCAGCTAGCAAAAATAGAACCATATCAGCTGGCAAATATGTGCCATCTGATCAGGACCTAAACTGTTTGCTCTTAGATTCATTCTGATATTTCTCACCAAGAAATAACCTGTGTAGATCCAGATAAGCAAGCAATTTTGTGTCATCTGTGCCCAAGGTTATAAAACTGAGCATGGAAACCAGTCTCAAATCTCAAGCATCTGATTGGCTGAAATGGCGACCAGTCGCCATTTCAGCCAATCAGATGCTTGAGATTTGAGACTGGTTTCCTTGCTCAGGTTTATAACCTTGTGCACTGATCAGATCAGGATCACTGTTTGTTATTTTATTCAATAGGTTATTTCTCACCATGCTTATCTGGATCTAGACTGCTTGCGCATGTGTTAAAAGGCATATCTAATGGGTAAAAGGTTAATTTTTTCACATTCTAGATAATATGAGCAAGGTCTCATTTCATATTTACTTCTTGCACGGCACTAATGATGATTTGGGTTGTTTCCATTTTCAGAAGGTTTTTTCACAAGGAATTTTATGTGTTATGCGTTTGCATGATATAACTGACATTGGCAAACTCAGTCTTTGTACATAGCTGATACACAGCTACTATTTAAAAAAGAAAGTATCTCTCTCTCTTTTGTCAATAAATTACTCAATTTACATTTCCTTGGAACAAAACCACTCTAAAAGTGGCGTAAACATTATAATCAGTACTCATATAAAATTCATAATATGTGAAACCGGAAACACTTACCTCATAAGCAATGGGCATCAGGACCTGCTGCAGAATGGCCAGGTACTCGCTGTCTCCGCATCCAGTCTGAAAATATAGTGGCCGTAAGAATTGTGTTTGTTTTACATTCTTTTTTATCACATGCTTCTATAAATAAAGAAATGAGTCAAAACAAACTTGGCTCAAAGAAATCAGGGCAGGGAAATAGCATGCACTGTTTAGGCAATGCTGAAGTGATATAATTTAATCTCTTGGCAAGTGTATGTTAAAGCAGCCAATATAAATACTTGATAATTTTATAAGAAATCTTATAACATGTGATCTAATAGATCTAAATGCAGAGTAGATCTGATCAGACTGCATGTATATGCCAGCTGATCTGGATTTACACTCAGTAAATCTGGTCTAGGTGTGATATATTGCATAACCATGGAGTAGTGTTAGCTTTGAATTTATAATCATGCAATTTGTTGGTTTTCCAGTAAACAGCCCTTTCATGGATAAATTGGAGGTTTTTAATTTACTAATATTGTAAACAATTTATATTTGATTGGGGTTAGTGGCTCACTCTGTCCTTGAAATCCATGAATATTTGTACCTCAATATGAGAGAATTTCAGTATTTTAACCCATTACTCCATAGATACACCTTTATTTCATGGGTGAACAGTGTAGATCCAGTTCTGCTGGCACATCTGTGCCATCTGATCAGGATCTACACTGTTTGCTTTTAGATTCATTGCGTTATATCTGATTAAACTGTGACCAGTACAGATCCAGATCAAGACAAAACTAATGTGCTGGATCTACACTTGTGGCACATGCATTAAAATGCATATTATATGGAGAGAAGTAATAAGAGAAAACAAGAAAGTCATGCATTTTACCTCATTTAAAGGCACGTTTATGTTGAAGCCTGTACCTTCACCTTCCCCTATATAGTCATAGTCAGACTCCCGGAGGTTCGGCCAGAACCGGCCAAACTCGTAACGATGTATGGAGAAATACAACACCCTGTAAGTCATATATAACAAGTATGACAAAACTGACAAAACAACACACCATTACTAGTAATCATATATGGTGCACGCCACAGAAAAAAGGGGGCTTCAGTCATATTTTTTAGAAATTTGAGTTTATACTGCATTTGCAAATACCTTGCAAAATTATTATCTATTATTTTCTCCTAGCAAATAGGGAATTTTATAACACAATTTGACTTTATAATGTTAATTTTCACTGCAAAATGTATTATAACCATTGTTACATGTATCTGCTCACTATAATAACATTTAATGAAAAAACAAAAACACTGCCAAGCAAGGCATATGCAGCCATGATGTAACCTCAAGCTGGGCCAACTGCTGACCAAGAAAGACCCCTATCCCTATATTTGACAACAGCAGATCCATCAGAGATTCAGTTGAAGAGAAACTAAAATTATCTTGTAAACAGGCAAACAAACAGCAAGCATTTAGTAATTATATATGTACTTCCTTAGATCATTATAGAACAAACAGCAAACAAACAGCAAGCATATGTACTACCTTGGATCATTATAGAACAAACAGCAAACACACAGAAAGCATATGTACTACCTTGGATCATTATAGAACAAACAGCAAACAAACAGCAAGCATATGTACTACCTTGGATCATTATAGAACAAACAGCAAACAAACAGCAAGCATATGTACTACCTTGGATCATTATAGAACAAACAGCAAACAAACAGAAGCATATGTACTACCTTGGATCATTATAGAACAAACAGCAAACATGCAGCAAGCATATGTACTACCTTTGGATCATTATAGAACAAACAGCAAGCATAAGTACTACCTTGGATCATTATAGAACAAACAGCAAACAAACAGCAAGCATATGTACTACCTTGGATCATTATAGAACAAACAGCAAGCATATGTACTACCTTGGATCGTTGTAAAACATCTGTTGAGTAGCCTGCCCATGGTGCACATCCCAGTCCACTATCAAAATTCTGGAAGCAGCAAAACGGCATAGTTTATTCCTAATTAATTTTACAAAATACAAAATAATCAAGTAAGAGGCATTTGCAATAACAACTCCAAGTATAACAGTTCAAAAAGAGATATTTTGACTGCTACAGTGAAACTTGCCTCTGGAACTGGGCAAAAATGGTCTTAAGATATGTGAGGTGCTCGTTATTTGGGGGAGAAAAATTGTGCAAAACTTACAATGGACATAGAAATAGTGGTCTCATTCTTACGGTGGTCTTAATTTTCATGGGGGACTTGGTATGGGTTTTTTTTTTAAAGACTGAACCGATATTTGATGGTTTTCCTTTGGGTCTGGAAAACATTTGGGCTGCCGAATTGTCAACGATTCAATCCTTATATTTACACACATAAATACTCTCAATTTTACCAAAATTATGAGAAGAATTTGTAATATTATGGCTTTTTTTAATGGCTTTTGGAACAGCAAGGTAGACAACAAAGAGCATGACAGCACTCTTTTTTCAGAAACTCGTGTGTTGGCTTGCTTTCATCATATGTCAAAACATTGTGCACAGTCTAATAAATCGTGAGTGGCTTTACTGTAGCCAAACCTCTTAAAGCAATATGTCACACTGCGTACCATCAAGAAATATGATTCATTAGATGAATAAGACTTCATTGTACTAGAAGATGAAGTTAAAGTGTAAATATTGATATATTAACCATTTGTAATTAGTTTGTAATAAAGCTTCTCAGAAGGGGTTAAAGTATTTCCTGTAAATTTCTATGAATCTAATTTAAAACTACCCATGGCATTTTTATTATTTACAATCCTTTACAAAGATTAGAGATGCAGATTCATTGAGTAACAGTTCAGGTCTTTGACATAAATTTGTAGATCATACATGTAAAAGGCAGTCTTTTAAACAAGTGATTATACTAGACAAATACACGTACCTTTTTAGTCCCAGGTTATCCAGTGCATGTTTGGCTGCTATGGCAACATTGTTGAAGTAGCAGAATCCACAGAACTCTTCTGTCATAGCATGATGTCCAGGGGGTCTGTTATACCATCGAAAAGAAAACAATGTTAAACCACAGGAGTTTGACATTCTTGTTAATAATAAAAAATATATTAGTCTTTTATAAAGACTAAATAACAAGTAAAAAATATTTTGTTGAAATGTCAAACTCCTGTGGTTAAACTTCAACTTTTAACACTTTACTACTTAGTTATGTCTATTGCACGGGTGAACAGTGTAGATCGAGATCAGCTGGCACATTCGTAGCATTTGAACAGAATCTACAGAGTTCCCTATTAGATTCATTAGGTTATTTTTTACCAAGCTGTGACCAGTTTAGATCCAGATCACACAACACTGATGTGTATGCTGATCTTAAACTACAATTGTCACACATGTCAAAAAATCCATTTATATGGACTAAAATGTTAAAATGCTAAGCAAATTGTTTGTCACAAGTACACCCTTATAAGCCTGCACTAATGAGTTAATTAGTCTGGTTAATTTATTTGCATATAACACCCCTAAGAACTAAGAATCGACTGGTTCAAACTGAGATAGGTGGTTCTATCATAATACTGTCTAATTCTGACTAGGCAATAGTGGTCTTAATAGTGAGGTGGTCTTTTTTAGGATGGAAAATTATGCAAAACTGTAACAGGGGACAGAGAAATGGGGGTCTTGTTATCAAGGTGGTCTTAATTTAGTGATAGTTTCAATAAGGGGTTTTACTGTTCTAAACAGAGAGAAAGTCTTACCTGGCAAATATAAAACCATTCCTGACCTGAAATAAATGCAATACAATTGTAGAAGTATGAAAACAAACAAAATCTGGTTTTATCTCGAGAATACAGTAGTTGCATCAAATTTAATTTACTTTCATCATAAGGTAATAAAGCTCCAATTATACTTAAATAAAAGTCTTTACCCACTATACAGGGGTGGATCTACATTGGGGTTCACTCGGGTTGCTACAACTCCCACTATGAGCAACAACATTTACTCTTTAATGAGGATTTTGGCCAGAACGTTGGAAATTATCATGTAACTACAGTACTGAAAATCATGAAATTGACAACCGGATCGGAAGCGGACCGCAAACCGATCCCGTTAGGAGCGCAATCAAAGCGCAATCGAATTGGAAATGGAATGGAATCGAAGCGAATCGCTTTGAGCATTTGGATCACTTGGAGTGAAAAGACCGGGGCTTTTTGACCGGATCGGAATCACTTTGAATGTTTGGATCGCTTGGAGTGAAAAGACCGGAGCATTTTGACCGGATCGGAATCGCTTTGAGCGTTTAGATCGCTTGGAGTGAAATGACTGGAGCATTTTGATCGGATCGGATCGCTTCTATTTATAGTTTTTTCAGTTATATATAGTAGCAATCCGGATAGCTTCTTCCGATTCTTTTAACGACTTTAAACAAAGCAATTTTTGACAATAATTTCATTGAGTTTTCTGCTATCAAAACATATAATAGTAAATGGTGTGTTCGTCATTCACACGCATGCTATTATTGAAATGAAGTTCGGAACCTTTTTGTATAAAGTGCTCTTTAAGCGAAAATACGTAATAGTTTTTCTTACACAAGGGAAGAAATAAGAAACATTTACATTCACCCGTGCTTCATTATGAAATTAATGTGTTTTTCTATTTAGTAAGGAGATTCACAACTGAAATGCATTTAATGCTAATAAAAATTTTTGAATATAAACATTATTAAGTTCAGTATAAAACATAAACCATAAACGCTGTCCGAAACTAACAGAGAAACTATTTTTCCCTAATGATTTCAGCGCGAGATGTGTTATAAGTAATGACCAATGAAAAGCGGGAGTGAAAAGATCGGAATCGGAAGAATCGGTTTGAGCGTAAAGATCGTTTGGAGCGCATTGTTAATGACCAATGAAAATCGGGAGCGGAAAAATCGGGATCGGAAGAATCGGTTTGAGCGTAAAGATCGTTTGGAGCGCATTGTCTGAGGAGAAAAAATTGGAGTGCAATCGAATTTGAATTGGACCGCAATGGGAATGGAATCGGATGGGTTATAGATGACATTAGGATCGGAAGCGGACCGGATCGGAATCGGAAAAATTGTCAATTTCATAATTTTCAGTACTGTACCCTAAGACTGCAATACCCCTGAATAAACCCCCTTTGCAGAAATCTTTCATCCCACCATACTATGGCAGCAATGTTTGATAATTTATCCAAACTTCAACCTGAGTCACAAATGCTGATTTCAACAATAAAATAAATATAATAGCTTGATCAACTGTCAAGCTAAAAGATATGTAACAAATGTCTGCCATATCTACCTTCTTTTTGAGAATCTGTTCCATCAGTTCTACGGTACTGCCCATTGATAGCAAGGCTGTCTGGAAAGTCTCCTGTATAATGTATATTATGTATAAATAAATCTGCATAAATGTATTTGTTTAATCTTTAAAAGAAAGCAAGAAAGAATGAAACTAGAATGTGTCCTCAGACACTGATACCCCCATTGCTGCAACATTAATTTTGTAATAACAAAGGGCCATAACTTTGGCAAAATGGTTGCAAAACATCTTTCTTTACGATCATCTACAGGTTCTGCTCAATAATCTGTGCAAGTTTGATAGAGATCTGCCTGATAGTTTAGGAGGAGTTGATACAACAAGATTTGAGGACGTATGGATGGATGGACGTACAGACAGAAATAAAGACGAGTGCAACTCTATATGCCTCCCACTTTGTGGGGGCATAAAAAAGAAAGGAAGGGCTCATATTCTCACATTAACATGTACTAAATACATCTGATTCTCACATAGGACCCTTCGCTTACAGGATGTGCGCTCTCCTGACTCTGCTATCTAGGCTGCTAAGACATCTTCTTCCCAAATAATGACTACATTCATATCGCAACATATTCCCGACAACCCCAAAAAATGGAAATTCCGCTTTGAATTCCAGAGTGTACTTATTATAAACAGTTGCAGGCATCTTAGACTAACCATGCAATGCTGTCATGGCCCTAAAGATGGGTGCCAAATGTCACAGAGCAAGAAATATCTGCAGCCAGACCAGACTCAAACTCGCTAACAGGGTCAGTGCTTTCCCAACTGAGCTTTTCAGGCCAGTGTACACACCTCCCCAAAAAGTGACTAGATTCCATACTGCGACCTGAACAATCCTCCTAAAAGTTATATCAAAATCCAACTTTTCCGTATGAAATGAATCTCTCTTATCAACAGTCAAACTCTTTCACAATTCTTACATAAATTACTTTGTGGATCAGAACAATTTTGTTATAAAATCAAAATTGAAAATAACCGGATGGAAGTAGATGGAATCATATTTCTTGGCCAGCTCCATTCTGTCCTCCAGACTCATGTTTACGGTCGACTGTAGGATGTCTATCATCTTCGGGGTATGTTGCATAAGAACCTGATCTTCTGTACCGTACCGGGCCTGCAAAATAATTAGCTGGCAGTGATGTAATATCGCAAGATTTATCAGGAGATGTTCAAATGCATAGATTAATATCACTCTTTATTTCACAGATTTATTATCATTATGTGAATTAAACTTGCCATCTCACCAGGATCTACATTTTAGATTCATTACTAGGTTATTTCTGACAATGAAGTGAACAGTGTAGATATGAATCTACATGTGTACAGTTTTTTTTTAGATTCATTAGTTTTTACAAAGAAGCAACCAGTGTATATTTTGTGGAAGTTTATATTAAACTGATAAAAACTTCATTAATATTTATTAATTTACTCCCATTTAGCATCAGATTTAGCATTGGATTATTCTAAAATTAACCATTTCCTGTTAAGTGTTAAGTATGTCAGATAATATTGTGCACACTATAAATAAAACTAACAAAATATATATGTCATATTATCTTAGATTCCTACTTCCCATACTTTCCATTAAAGATCAGAAACTTGTCAAAACCCATGACACTGTGAGGCCTTTCGTAACCCAGCAGAGATAGCCAAAGATTTTGTTCTCAAATTCACTTCACTTTAACCAAGCGAAAGATTTAATTAAATAAATATGAAAAACCTAGGGCATAGCCACTCACGGATGGTATGTACATGTACTATGTTGGTTTCCTGCATGGTTGGCTAGGCGCTGCTGCCGTATGAGTGCGGCTTTGAGGTTTTCTAAACATTCAATTAACTACATAATTACCTCCATACAAGTACATCTGCTCACAAGGCCAAGGTCGCAACACCTTTTGTAAGAGCTGGTAACTCTAGTTGGATTCTCTGGATATAGCGGATCCCAGTCGTTCTTAGGAATGGCAAATCTTTCATCATAAAGGAACCCAGTTCTAAAAATAACAATATATGACAGATTCTAATTTTCATTCTTCAATGTGTTTAAAAGAGTAAAACATTTGAAAATTAAAATAATCATGATGGTAATAACTCAACTAACTCTTATTTTCTTCATATAAATCTGATTAAAAATGAGATTTTACTTGAAAACTAGAATTTAAATTATTTAGGAAAAACATATAATAACATTGATGTTTGTAAAGCTGTTTTGGAATAGCAACATTTTAAACCTGAGACTGGAAAACAGCACCAAAACACAAAACTCAAAAACCCATTGGTCGATTCCGTTACTGTGCTTAATTTCAACCAGTCAGATTAGTTGGATTTACGACTGGTCTCCTATCTTGGATTACAACCTTGGGAACTGGGCTTTCTTTCTCAATAGAGTTCCAATTGAGCTTCTCAATTTTCTTAAAAGTCATGCACATTCTAGCTGTCAGATCTGCATCTACACAGTTCTCTTTCACTTTCAGTAGGTTATTTCTGACCATGATGCAAACAGCTGTGCAGGTTGATCTGGATCTACACTGGTCCCACATTAGATATGATCAGGGATTCTAAAATTTCAAATTCCCAATCGGACATTGGCGCCAAAATTGACTATTCCCTGACTTCCGGTTCGCACGAACAGCAACTTCCGGTCCGCACGAACTGCGACTTCCAGTCCCCGCCGCGCGTTCAGTGCATTTCACTCTCACGACACCAGTTCATTCCTCCCTTACAAAATAAATTCTCATCGGCAATATCCAATTCTTTGATCGATTAATTAGAGCGGCACGCGACGTTTGAAGTTTATGGCGTCTTTGTTGTAATACACAAGCATTCCATGCATTAAAAACGTGACGTAACGGTTCAAAATAGTAATCTTTAGCAGTCATTCAGAATTACGCACATCGGACAAACACTTCTTTCAATAAAATGCTAACTGTTTTTTTTGTGTACGTTAATTAATAAAATCACGGATGTTGCCACTTTTAATTCTGACATCAAACAGCCTGACTAGCGCAGTTCATTTGCAAATAAAACAAACCCACCCGTAGTTAAAATGAGACCGACCACATCCCGTTTCATCTATGCCGCAGGCCATTCACGGGACGTATAGTCATGGTAGTCATGGTAGCAGAGTTGTGAATTTGATAATTGACAGATTGTGAAAAATGTACATGTTGGTAATTTTTGTAACAATTTATGGGCCACTATTCGTGACCGATGTAAAAATGTACAAGTTGGTAATTTTTGTAACAATTTATGGGCCACTATTCATGACCGATTTTTTTACGAATTTTGAAAATTCGATCGGACATTCTTCCCGAAAATCGGTCAATGACCGGCCTGCCGACGATTTTAGAATCCCTGGATATGATATATATGACTGCAGCAAGGTGTTTATGTTTCCTTTTCACCAACAACAAAGAGTCAAAGGGTTGAAAGAAAATGTAAATACCCATTGACAGGCTCTGGCTTCTTCATAAGTAAGGCCTGGAAAAAATAAACAAATAAATATACAGTTACCGTATAAAAGTGCCTAATAAACAAATAAATATACAGTTACTGCATAATTCCTAATAAACGCCCCAAGGTCATTAAATTTTCTGACCGGGGGTGCTTATTATTTATATATATATATTATTATTCTATTAAAAGATTCTGAAAGATATTTGGTGATAAATATGGATTAACTGATTTTTTTTCCCTAACATGGGGGAATTTATTATGAGTGGGACATTTAAAAGGAATTTTACGGTACATAATAAAAGGACAGAGCGTCCTTTAATGTGTCAGCTCAATAGCTGTATTTTATTTGTGGGTTTGTGTGCATGTGAAGAGCTTCAAGAGATAATAATAAAATATCATTTACAAAAACAAAACAACACATTTTTTTACAAAATGTTTTGAGATTTCTTGAAAAAGATATATAATAATAAATTAATATACTCCCTTACATATTATTATTCTAATTTTCTGCAGCAACATTGACTACATACTGGCTGCCAGGGGAATTTTAGTAAATGTTTCTGGTATTTACATGTGAAAAGCATTGTAATTCATAACATGTTTAGCTTAGTGTTAAGTAAAAATTGATTAAAAGATAAAGGGAAAATTTTAAAGATAATCAAAGAAAACAGTGAAATACGATTTTATTTCAATTATGAACAGCATGAATGGATATTTTAACTCTAGGCTACACCACCTGTGAAAATATAAATAAGCATCTTATGTTCACAGAATCAAACAAATATCATCTATAAGATCCTTGTGTAGGCCTACAATTTAACTTGTGTCTTCAAACCATTTTTCCACTGTGAACAGCACAAATGTGCCGGCTGATCTGGATCTACACTGGACGCTCATGCGTAAAAAGGTGTATACATGGAGTAAAGGATTATACAGACATACATACCACTTCTGAGAGTCCGGCTATCATCATGTTATACCCCTCTTCATCTGTGTCACTACCTTCTGTGGCATCTTGTTTTACAGGACTTTCTTCTTCCCAACCAGACTGCTGCTGTTCTTGTTTTTGTTGTTTTTCTAGTTCCTCTTTCTTCATTCTTTCTTCTCTCCCTTGTTTCATCACCTCAGCTAGACTTGGTACTTGATCTCCAGCATTCTGTACATAACATTTATTCTGTACATGACATTTATTCTCTACATGACATTTATTCTGTACATGAAATTTATTCTGTTCATAAAATTCATTCTGTATGGCATGACAATTATTCTGTACACAATATTCATTTTTCACATGACATTCATAGATACATTACAAATATTTTCATTAATTCTGTACACAACATTCATTTTGTACAGGACATTTTATCTGTACATGACATTCATTTTGCAAATGTTTTGTGCATTATATCATTCTTTGAATGACATTCTGTAAATGAAATTCATTCTTATAACAAAGTTTGCAGAACATGAATTTTTCCAAGATAAATAAAATAGTAGTGTGAAACTGCACAGGTAGTGATAGTTAAATTTATAATCATTAGTATAGCTTTCATAAATTTTGTATCATACTAAATTCATATAAATTTACAAATGGGTAATTTCCTTTATGTCATACAAAATGTCAAATTGTGGCAAGTTTAATAAGGGAGGTAACTTTTGCTGCTGTGACAAATGTCTATTGTAAGCAAAGCTTTACTTGGTTATGATCCTTCGAGTCTGCCATGATAGCACACTTATCATACAACCTATCCGGTTATCTATTGTTATTGCTCAGTGCTGTCACCTGAAATACACAAAGCAGAATTGCTGGATCTTAATGAAGATATAATCACCCATGGCATATCAACATTTCAGTTAACACTATGCAACATACAATGTACAGTCTGACCAATTCATATGCTTCCGTTCAGCTTAACAGACCAAAATAATATGTGTGCATTAACAGACAGACTGTTAATTTAATGGACAGTTAATAAATCTGTTTTTTTGAAAGCTTGTTAGTGAAACTGTATATGTTACAAGTCCCACAACTCTAAGTTGTTTTTTTTTAGCTGTATTTTTTAAAGGGCAGATAATGTAGTCCATTTATCCTAAAAAATAGAATGTAATTTGTTTTTCTCCTAAGATTGTGTAATATTCCCTTTTGAATCTAAAAAATTAAAAGAGAATAAACTGTAAACATCAAAATGAACTGAATTGTTGATTGATGTTGTGATCTTGTTTTCTGATGAAAACTTGACATTTTGTGCTTTATGTTTTTCTCCTTTTAAAAAAGTTTGATGTCACACTGCCATGTTCCCCTTCTAAATGTAAGGCCCTGACCACTTTTCTCTTAAATCTAAAATAACACTGTGAATTGTGTCAATAAACTTATATTGAAATCAATGTTTTTGGTGCATTTTTTATATTCATTATTTTATTATATTGGTATCTTTATATTTTATACTCACTGTGCACTTTGCTATGACAAGAGTCTGTCTCTAGACAGTTTCCATTTTGAATTGGAAAACATTTAATTCAAGATGTGGCTTCAACAAAAGTTGAGCACAAACTATGAGACTGTGCATGATGTTATGTCTTCTGGGCTGAAGGTTATAAAGCTGAGCAAGGAAACCAGTCTCAAATCTCAAGCATCTGATTGGCTGAAATGGCGACCAGTCGCCATTTCAGCCAATCAGATGCTTGAGATTTGAGACTGGTTTCCATGCTCAGTTTTATAACCTTGGGCACTGATGTCAATGAGTGCACATTTTACCATGAATGGCAGCGTAACAGGTATGCCATCACTTGCTTTGTCATCATTGAGGTTGTTCCAACAGCCATCATCCTCCTCAGTATTTTGTAAGAACTTAGTATACCAGGGTTCGACGTTAACTTTTTCAATAACTAGACCAGTGGTCCAGTTATTTTGAAAATCGACTAGACCTGACCGATCATGTACTAGACCAACATGTTAATGGTACTACAACACTGAAAATGTACACTGCACTGATATATGTAATAAGTTAAACATGCATATATACCATGAACGAACAAAATAATTAACCAAAATTAGAAACAGTGAGTCAGGGCTTTTCATCCTTACATGTATATAACAGAGGCCGATATTCGGCCACTTCCCAATCCGAAAAAATATAGTTTTTTCCCAATTGTGGCAGAGTTTCTTCCCAAAATGCAAGACCTGATTTCCCAAAATATTAGAAATTCCCCCTAGAGTAGTTTAAACATCGATCAATTTGTTTACATTGTTATTTCCGGAAGAAGCGTTTGTCTGGTATCGACATTTTTGTCGTACTATAGCCGAAAAACGCAAAGTGATATGAAAAACCAGTCTAATCCGTTAAGTTCCGATAGACTCTTACTCAGCTAAACGTTCCGAAAGTCTGGATTTTATTCTGTTTCAAGGGAGATAAATCAGTAATTTCCAGTTGCAGAAACAAATCTCATAATGGAAAATGTTACTGCAAATTATTGAAACGTAACGAAAACCAAAAGTGACTAGCGTGTAAAAAAACAAAAATTTGATCCATTGGTTGCAACGTCTACCAAGGAAATCCCTAGTATTTCAAACGTTTCTGCCTCAGAGTCTACCACTGTTCCACACTCGTTTCTAGCACGGAGGTATCTGTTAGTGTTGCTTCCTCCGAGTCTGGCGTTTTTTCCACAGAAGACTCTTTCCTTGGCATCTTTGAATCTATCGGTAAGTGAATTTAGATCAGTATCACTTGTTAAAAAATTCAAAGATGTCAAGGAAAGAGACATGGACCGTTGATGATTGTGAACTGAATACTTTAGAATTGTGAAAATCTGAAAAAATAAAGTGCTGTAAAAATTAAAGTTTAAACTGATGTTATAAATGCTTATTTCTATAATAATTTGTACTACAGTACCCCTTATTTCAATAAATTTTGTGTTCCCAAAATGAACAATCATCGCGCATAAATTTCCCAAAATGAACAATTATCGCGCATAAATTTCCCAATTTGAAAGGCCAGGGCTTCTTCCCAATTTCCTGATGAAAAGCCCTGTCAGTACCATATAAAATACCTTCAACTCTGAATTGTCAATCATGATTTATTGTTAACAACACTGAACTTCCAAAAAATGTCAGGTATGAGTTACACAGTTACTAACGGTAGGTTATAGTTACACGTCAGTCAGGATGTCTGGCCCTTTGTCCCCCATGCCAACAATGTTCAAGGGCATGCTGGGACCTTCAATGGTCAAAATTAAGAAGATCCTTCGTATTTGACATTTTAATGTTGTCTGTCAGTACGAACAACAAAACCGAACCGGATACAGTCCGATGTCATATTACTTGTGATTCCATCAATTTATTTATGGAATAGGAACTGTTGCGAGTTTGTATGCATTTGTTTTTAGTTGGTTTTATCTTACAATAACAAAGTTTAATCATTGTAAAACGGATCATTGCACCGGATAGTATGAACTTACTTAATCGCGACAGTACTATTCCATAATTCCTGATTACCATTACGACATTGAAAAATCAGCGAAAAAATGCCTCGATTTGACTTGGAAAATGCCCGTATGGATATGTCATTTGATGCTTTATAAAATAAATAGACTATGACGTATACATACGGGCATTTTCTATGTTTTATTTTAGATAACACAGCCTCGATCTGGATACATAAGCGATTTAGTTCAACACATGTTATGATTGTTTAAAAATAGTAACGACGAAGTTCCCAGTTACTAAAGGGAAATTAAATCGGCAAATATTGTCAGAGATTTACTGAAAATTTGATTTTGAAACTTAATTATACCAATATTTTGGCGGATTTTGACAATTTTGCAACACGACCACTCGGTCCAGCTAGCCTAGGACGTGACAAGACCACACCGTCGATTAACTAGTAAATGTCGTTCGGGCCTTAATGCAGACTTCCCGAAAGTTGCCAGACCGAAGGAACTGTCTGGTAAAATTTCAGCCTGTCAGACATGTTTTCTAATGTTATCTGACCGAATGTCATACAAAAATTTGAACTCCTAATACTTTATTATATCTTTTTAACATGTTTTGGTCTGACAGAATTTGTTTCGGTCAGACAGTTTTTCACATCTTGTCTGACCAAATGTCCAGACTTCCCGAAAGTTGCCAGACCGAAGGAATTGTCTGGTAAAATTCCAGCCGGTCAGACATGTTTTCTAATGTAATCTGACCGAATGTCAGACAAAAATTTGAACTCCTAATACTTTATTTTACCCTTTTAACATGTTTCGGTCCGACAGAATTTGTTTCGGTCAGACAGTTTTTCACATCTTGTCTGACCGAATGTCTGACACTTTTTTTCAACTTTCGGGAAGTCTGAATGTCTGACACTTTTTTTCAACTTTCAACCCCGTATACATGTAAAGGTAAAATCTCTATTTTTGTGTGTGTGCTTATCATGATTTAAAAAAAATATTTGGGATCATACAATTAAGTGAGAAGCCCTCTTAAAAAAATATCCAAATACTTTCAAGGTCTTGATGAAAAATAATTCAACAGTTCAATCCTTAACAAATGCCAATAACAGGGGCGTAGCTAGCCCTCTTTTCATGTGGATTCATAATTGGGATGCCCGGAGGGGGGACACGCCCCACACCCCTATTTTTTTTTATATCAATGGTGCAATCTGGTGCATTTTGGTGCATTTTGGGCGTTCAGAGGTTAATCATGTGGATTCAGTCGCGTACATGCGTATAGGCAGCTACGCGCCTGAATAACAAACGATAAATCAAATATGACTGCAATTTTAATCACAGGGAAAAAAAGAGTTTTTAAACATATAAGTCTATAGTATATTTAAATATACTATCCCGGTGTAACCCAAATTCACCGCTATAAGAACAATTATCTATGCCATTTTAAACAAACCATATTAATCTGTAATTAAACTTGTTATACCTTTAAAACAATTGTTTATAAGTAACTTGGGAATAATGGCAAGTTCTGCAGTCATTCATCAGTTGCTAAATATAAACAAATATGGCAGCTGTAAAATCTTACCTCGATCTGACAACGTGACCTAAATTCGACGATTCTGATTGGTTGCAATAAATTCAGTTCAAATCAATGAAGTATGGTGTCCAAGTAGAGTAATAATACTGTCAATATTTACTTGAATGTCAAACAGTCAAAAAGGTATTAAAACTTTAGATTTTAAACTGTTTAAACTGTTAAACTGTTAACATATTTACATTGTTTCTTGCTTATTTCTAATACTTATAACTGGTTACAAGTGGGGCAGAGGAAAGTGTCTCCACGCCTCAAAATTTTCACTGGGGAACAAAATTTTAGGTGAACCCATGAGTCACATTTATCGCATTGACCCCACTGAATAATCTTAATGTCATCAGTCTTCCCTTTGTCTGGAAAGAATTTTCCACACACGCTGCATTTTTCTTCTTCTGTTTCAGAAGCTTCATCAGAGTCATCCTCGGGAATTTCCAGCATGGGTTTCTTTGGCTTAACTTGTGGTTGTTTGCCCTTTGAACTGTTTAATTTTGATTGTCCTTTACTTTTTGTTTCAGGTACTTTAAAAGGTGGGATGAACTTTCTTTTTTTGGAGGAGGTCTGCTTTTCAATGTGCTCTTTTATTTTTGCAGCAACATCTTCATTTGTTATTGGTTTGCCCCCAACCACTTTGCTTAATGTATTTCTAACTTTGGCTATTTTCACATTTTTCAAAACTTCGCCACCTCTGCTCTCAAGGAAACATACTGGAGAATCGGACCTGGGTTTACCTGCGGTTGTTTCTGGCAGAAGAGAGGTACTTTGTTTTTCATTTGTTCTGACTGGGAAACTCAATGATGGTGCAATATCAGAATCATTCACCACATCTGGATTGTAAGGGTATACCCCACTCTTTCTAAAAGCTGCCTGGATATTTGCCGGAGTCAGGGTTTTCGAGTATACACTACAAGCAAGTTTGCAAACATCATACCTGCTGATCACTCTTCCGCCAGATTCCCTCATGTAGCTATGACATGCAGAGTGCCATGATATCTCGAAGGGTCCAAAGCAACTGATATCTAAAGGCTGTAACAAGTGACTGCAATGTGGCGGTACGACAAATAGGATAATGTGGTTTTCTTTGGCCCAGTCAATAAGAGTTAATGAAATGTGACTTTTATGTCCATCATAAAGAACAAGAACGGGGGATGATTCAGTGTGTGCTGGTAAGTATTTTACAAGATGTTGCTTCATATATTGGGCGAATATGTCAGTGTTGGACCATCCTGTTTCTGAAACCACTCCAGTTGCTCCTGCAGAGGCACCTTCTAGTAATTCAGGTAGCATTCTCTTGCCAGGGAATATGAAAAACGGTGGCACTTGATTCCCCATAGCATTGACCCCACCTATCACAGTTACAGTTTGGGATTTCCCAGATGTGACAGCTTGAGCTTTATATACTGCACCAGTCACAATTTTGGGGGGTTTGTGGTCAGTTGAGAGTCCCTTCTCATCAACATTGAATATTGCTTCAGGTCTCCCAATAAGGTTATTATCAATTAAAATCTTACTGAGCTCACTGAAGTAATTTGAGATGGCTGGTCTTGTTGCACTTCGAGCTCTAGCTGATTCAAGACTTCTTGGTTTTTTAATTGAGAGCTCAGGAAATCTACCCAAGAACTTGTAAAGCCATCGCAAACTAAGTGGGTGTTCTCTGTCCCTGAGACCCAAATGTACAGCATAGTCAGAAGCCAGGATAATAGTCTCTGTTCGTGAATACCCATACCCAATCTCAGCCATTGAGTTCAAATGACTAGCAAGTAAAGATTCTTGCTCTTCTGAAAACAGCTGGGTCCGGCCTGACTTTGCATTATGAACAGGAACATTACCATACACTCTGTCCTTAAGAGTTGAAACTGGAACACCGTAAGACTTGGCTGCTCTTTGAATAGCAATATTATGGGTCTTTACTTCATTGTAAGCATTTTCCATAGCTGTCTGGTCATATCCCATCCGATATCGACCTCTTTTTGGATCATGATTCTAAAACAAACAAAAATAAATTATGGTCCTTCTACGCTTCCGTACTTTGATTTTTGAGGCGGGAGTGTGACGTCACCAGCATGTCACATGACCGCCATAGTAAATACAGTAGTAAATGCAGACGATGAATGTCAAAATTTTAATCAAGAACTTTTTAACGAAGGAAGGGATCATGGATGTTAAAATTGCATAAGGTAAAACACAAAATTGGATCATATTTCGAAAGTTTTTGTTTTATTTACCTGCCGTATCTCCATGTTTCGTCCACAAAATCAATCGAATCGCAAAAGTGGAGCGTGGGAAAAAAACATGGCTGACCTTCACCTCCAAAATCGCGCGAGAAATCATGTGACTAACAAAAAACAAAACATCGCCGAATTTAGGAGAACGTCGGATTTGGGTTACGGTAGGATATAGACTTATATGTTTAAAAACTCTTTTTTTCCCTGTGATTTTAATGCACTAAAATAGACTTCACTATAGGCCTTGTGTGTTGTGACTGTCTAAGCCTCCAAACAAATTTATGATCAATATAAATCAATATTGAATAAATATATTTATTCGTACCGTGGGGTTCCTCTATAAATGGCGATCTTGATAAAGGGGAAATAACTCGTAGTAAGGATAAACCTGTTTACGGTACGACACAGTCATTTGTTCTGTTGCTTAGCTACTATTTAAAAAAAAAGATGAATGCATAAGAAATATCATGAAAAACATAAACAGCGAAAAGAACTTGTGTACATTTGAAATTCCGCACAGCGTGGTGTTAGGCAACGTGGGCAGTAGTGTGCATTTCCATTTACTTCCATGAACTTAGTCAATCACAGCTAGTGAGCTTGCGTTAAGTGTTCATATTACTAATATTATTAGAGCCGCCCCATGCGAAAACATGCATATTCACTCCGATATTTCTGGATCTTCGTTCATTATATGAAACCATATTTAAACGTGTACGCCATTCTGATCCGTGTTCAAGTTCACAAATAGAATCATCTGTATTCTCACGACACAAACCGTTTTTCTCATTTCAAGAATGTTTCTTTCTACTTTGAAAACGATTTGATAGATAAAGATCACTAATTATAAATATCCTAACTTGAATTTGGAGTGACTGTCTCCTTGAATTGAAAAGGCAATGGTACCGCTGTAGCTGAGAATGACTTAGAATAAAAGGTTAAATATCCATAACTGAAAATGGTCAACACAAAAACGCAGCCACCCTACGTACCATGCCAAGAAGTAAGTGAAGAGAAATGATAAAGTAAGACACCAACAAATAAAATGTTAAAACAACCCGGTACAAAAATATTTGCCACTGTAGAATGGTTTTACCAAGGTCCTAACATCTACCAATCTTATCATTTACACTGGCCGCGTTTTCAAAAGTAAAAGACAGATGCAAGTTGATTTGACGAAGCTACATGACAATGTAGCCCAACTATTTGTGCGCAAGAAGAGCTTTTCTGTATATACGATGGTGCAGACCATCTGTAAAAAGTCAGTAAGATAATGGGTCTGTGCTTGCAGTCGAATTATTGAGACTACATGACAATGCTGCGTGCTATATGCAATAACAAGTTAACATATAAAAGAAAGTATATTATTACATGAGTATATGAGTATAATATGAGTAAAATATTGGTATATACAGGAGTGTATACTATTTATAAATTATATAAAAGAAAGAGTTGCTGACGAGATTGTCAAGCGACACGCGAAAGTACTCGGTGAGCTAGATCAGAAAGATAAATGAACAACAACAACAACAACAACTGCCATGTTAATCTCTTCACGTTATTCAAAAATCATCTGAAAATTCCAAAAGAAAGATTACCAATATGATATTCTACAGCGCTCGCATGCCTTCTGATTAACTCATGTACTGTTGATCTTTCTGCTTACCTCTTTACTTGCACGACGGTGGCTAGATTTGTTCTTTTATCCCTATTCCTCCTTACCCATCGTCCTTTTTTTCATTCGCTCTAACTCGAAGACGAAAGTGTCTATTCCGAAGATGCAATTGGCCGTGGCTAAGGAGACGATGGCGGTCGCCAATCGTCTCTTTGCGACTTGAATCAAATGAAAACATTTTGCTCCTACACCATTGTCCTTACAAAAGTGTTTTTGCCATCGTCCCTTCGAGTCTTTGAATAAGGGCTCTCACGGACTCATGGGAGCAAGACAATTTAACCCATTTATTTCAACTCCTCTGTCATTTAAAAGAATCAAAGACTTTTCAAACCCTTCTTGTATTTTAACCCCTCAAAAATAACTAAGATATTTCAACACCTAGAAATTTCAACCCTTCTGTCTCAACTATTAATAAAGGGCATTGAAATTTATATTTTTAGTATTTGATTTCATGCATAATAATGAATCAAATAATAACCAAATAATAAACAATATGACGGAAAACCGTATCAGTCAGTGCAATCCTTGTTATTTTCAAATTAAAAGAACACATGAGGATACAGTACCGTTATTTTTTATCATATTGACATTCCGTATAAAAAAAACGAAACCGCTGTATTTCGGTGTTCCTTACGAATTAAGCCGATTATCTACGGAAATAAATGAAAACGTTTTATTTTATTTATTAATTTTGTTCACTCGTTATAAATTGTACGTGTTTGAGTAATGGTATTATGAAGACTAAAACGGGAATAATATGTCATTATAAGGTACAGATTAAAATCTAAAGAAATGATGTCATTTCATTGTTAGCAAACAGCGAACACGGAAGTTTAAATAGAACTAGGACAAATAGATACCGAAATAGCATTCTCTCACCAGAGGGCGTGCTACACAAGTTTCGCTTACACCTCTGTCAATGCCGGGAAAAGTAGTTCTCATACACGTGATATTCTATCGTCACACCGCAAAATAGTTCCCCGAAAATTTGAGTTAAAATATATCTTAAACATTGTTCTAAAAAAATAAAAATACCCATTTTCATTTTAAGTAAAATATACAGAGATCAAAATAATCTCACGAGCATTTTATTCATTATTTATATTTTGTACAAGAATCTTGTACATCGGGCGTTGACAGAGGTGTAAGCGAAACTTGTGTAGCACGCCCTCTGGTGAGAGAATGACCGAAATAGTACACAAACGCAAAATGGCGAGCGGACTATCAGCGTCGTTAAGTGGCGGATCGGAAGAAGGATTTGATACGTATTGCTCTCCTTGTTTTAACAATGGAATATCTAAAGAAGCCAAGAAATACTGCGTTGATTGTTGTGTTAACTACTGTGAACCATGTCTCAAAACTCATAACCAAATTCCGTTATTGCAAGGTCATCAGATTGTTGACAAGTCTGGACAAGGCGTAAGAAGTGCGCGGACGGCCCTACCAACAGAACAGTGTGTGATACACCAAGGAAAGCTGGCAGACATGTTCTGCACGGACCACGATATTGTCTGCTGTGCAGCTTGTATCGCGATCAATCACAGGTATAACGCATTTTAAATTAAAACAATAATGATTTACTTCACGTTTTTACAACACGGTATGCGAAACTTTTCTATTTTTCTTGGCGTTTCAATTTCGAATTCGCAAAATGTGATGATAGCTTTATGGCGTCATATATCGGTACTAGCCACGTAACCTTAAGGGTAGAAGATACTGTTACTAAAAACGAATTTTGTAATGGAGCCATAACTAGATCAGGTTCAAAGTGAATCTCAACAAAGAAAACCCAACATTGTACTTTTAGTATTTTGTTACGTTATCCCATCTCTGTTGAACCCTAATATCCTTGAAAGCACACAAGAACCTCAGTGGGATTCGATCTCAGTCAAACCGAGTCTGCAATATTTTAATATTTGGTTTACAAAGTTCTCTTCCATCAATCCATCGCAAGCAATCACTCAAAATATTCTATATTTTTAAGTTAAAATTTCAACTTTAAAATTTGATTGCACACAGGGTGTCACTCACCCAGTTTTATTGAGTATAATTGCTAAATAATATCATCATGATCATAGCGATTACAAAGTTCCTTCAACAAGTAATAATCATAAATTGATTAGATTTATTCGTGATTTATTTCACTGAAATTGGGTTGTCAAAAACTAAAAAAGAGACTGTTTGCACTTATGATATAAAATAAGAGCTATTTTCAGCAACAATTTTATAAACTTTTATCAACTTCATATAGTAAACATTATTATTTTGGAAGTGTCTCCGGGTCCGGGTCCGGACCTCTAGACTTTTGGTGTATGTGATATTTTCTCAAAAATAATATTATTTATCATCTTATTGTATCATTAAGATGTAATTTAATCATTAAAATTTTTAATTTAAGAATTTTATTTCAGTTTTAAAGACCAAATAATTCGACCTGTATAGCTCGTGTGAAGTATAACCAACGACACGTTCCAACTGCGGTCTAAAGTACTTTAATTGATAAGTAAAGCTGTGATTGCATATTGCGTACATGATCTATCGTTGATTTGTTGTATTGTTGATGATAATGGTTGAAAATAATATATAATTTAATAAATAAATTGATACACAATGAAAATTTGTTTGTGTTTTTATTATGATCCTACGCTTATTGTTATTGGATTATTTTACTATTTAAACAGACCAGTGAAAAACTACAGTTAGCAATGTATTTATTGTTATTTTCGTCAAAGATGTCCAGGTGTCTTGATTGGCCCTCATTGGCCTGCTCAAAATATACCGCACAATTGAGTACTTACACCTTAATGTGAAGACAATTAGGGCCGAAAACTTTGAAGAGCAGGCTTTAAATTAAGAGTTTAGCGTCAGTTGTCTGGTGTCAGTGTCAGTGGGAAGCATAGCACACAAGTTTCATATCGGTGAAAAATTCTGTGATTTTGTTTCGTTAAAGAGTAAAATTAACTTGTATCAAAAACAGGAAAATGTGCAACTTTTCAAAGAGATTCAAGACCTTTAAATGCTCCAAAAATCCGTGCTCCAATAAAAACTTTAACGATAGGATTACATACTATGAAATCGCGTATAGTTAGTTGTATTCATGGTGGCAAAAAGTTAAAAGCCAGGGGAGATGGCAAGAAGACTACCAGGTAAGTGTCCATCATTATTTTTGATAATACATGCCAACAAAAGTCGTGTTTAGTATTTAGCAGTTCCATAAATAAATCTATTAATTTAAATGGACACGGTCTTTTATATAATAAAAAGTTATTCCGAATATTTTTCAGCTGAATTAAATCCGCTTGAAATCAGCATGTTCCGTGGTTTATACACAGCTTACATCTTAATACCATTGTCATGAATCCACAAGCTATAATGTGTTTATATGTTATTTGCTTACAAGTTTGATTATTCAATTCAAGGTTCAAAGCCGCATTTCATTTCACGAGTAGCTTCCCTTTACAGAACAAGCTAGCAGCTTAATATTCGATTTTATTTACAATTATTTATTTGAATCTAAACGTGTCTATTTATTATAACAATACAATAACAAAAGAGGAATAGTAAAAGTTAAGTTGTATAATAAAGATGAAATGCAACAAACATTCATTTATTAAAGTTCTGTTGGTCGCATTTAGAGAGTGCCGTTGGTTACCTTTTCCACGAGCAAAAAGCGACGAATTATTGGTCTTTCAAATCTGAAATAAAGTTCTTATATGTAACATTTAAATGACCAAATTACATTTTTATGATTCAATAAGACGATAAATAATAAAATTTTTGAGAAAATATCACAAAAACTACATAATATCTATAACAGTAATTTTCCCGGACCCCGAGACAACTCTATATGGATTGTCTCCGGGTCCGGGTCCGGACCTCTAGACCAATAGTCTAGAGGTCCGGACCCGGACCCGGAGACACTTCCTATTATTTTTGTTATAAATTTTATCATAAAAAGATTATATAAAAATTAACACTGTGGAATCACATCATTTTGCGCAGTTTTATTTTTGCGTATTTCGCGCTCTGACTTGAGGAAATTTAAAATTTTAGAGATATTTTATCATTCATAGTATGCCAAATGAATATAATTACTTTTCTTTAAGTTGTGCAAGCGCGAAACGGTCATTCGTTACTTATGCGCGAAAATTAATCCTAACGAATTAAGTTATACTGCAGTAATAAGGTTTGAAATAGACTGTAATATACTTAAACGAAAATTAAGGTCTTCTAAAACCACTTATTTTTTTAAAGGTCATGTGTGAAGGTTGACTACCTACCTGACCTGGCAAAGGGTGTCAAGACTAGCCAGGAATACAGAGACGTCAACGACAGTCTAGATGAAATGCTGAACAAGCTGAATAAAGAGAAAACCAAACGACTGGAAAATCTAGTAAGTATTGAAAAGGAAAATAAAAGGGCCAACGAAGACATCACAAGCTTGGAGGAAGAACTAAAGAAGAAAATAACTGAGGTGGCACAACAAACGAGAACAGAGCTTCTTGCAAAGTATACTGAAGGACGAAAAGCTATTGAAGGTGACATTAGTAATGTTGAAGATGCTATCAACAAGGTAAAAACAGGCAAAGATAAGTTGAAAAGTGGAAACGATGCACAGCTGTTTGTAAACGTTAAAGGTGGAAAAATGATAATAAAGGAAGGGCAAACCTTGTTGTCAGCGCTATCAAAGACGGGGAAAAAGAAATGTCTTACGTTTATGCCAAATAAAGACCTTCAACAACTGGCGCAACAACTGAACCTGCTGGGCACAATATACATCAGGGATGAAGAAAGTGGGGAAGGTTTGGCTGAAGTGCGAGAATACACTGCAAAGCTGCAAGGCAAGTATAAAGTGAATGACACTGATTCCTGGGTGACTTCAGTCTGCATATTGGACGATACAACAGTAATGATATTTGATAATACAAACACATATCTGAAGAGACTGAATATGACAGATTTCAATGTTGTTGATCAGATTACAATGGAGGATTCTTCTTGGTCTGTTTGCAGGACAGGATCCCAGGAGGTTGCTGTTGCTCTTTTCTACAAGCAGAACATACAGTTTGTATCGGTAGCTGGAACCATGACACTGACCAGATCGTTCAGGACAGATCATTACTGCCATGGCATTGCTTTCAATCAGACTACCGGAGAATTGTTTGTGAGCAATAACGACAATCAAGTGAAAGTTTATGATAAGACAGGAAACGTATTGAAATCATATGTTAATGATGATAAAGGCAAACCACTTTTCTCGTGTTCAAAATACATCGCATCGAGTGCCGATCAAAACACATTATTTATAACTGATGTTCAGAACGGACTGATAGCCCTGGACACATTATCTTCTCTACAGTGGGTATTTTCCGACAAAGAGCTACGAAATGAATATGGTGTATGTGTGCTCCCTGGTGATATTATCTTGGTGAGTGGATTTTACTCCAACAATGTCATACAAGTTAACAAACACGGAAAGAAAGTAGGAACACTCCTTGGTGCTGGTGACAACCTGAAATATCCTCAAGCTCTTGCTTATCATCATAAAACATCCAGACTTATTGTTGGACAAGACTCAAATGAAATATATGTCTACACATTATCTTCAAAGTAGTTTATAAAACACATCAAATTACAGTCAAACCTGTGAACACTGACCCTCAGTGGTTTACCTAACAATCGTCTTTTGTGTCGTGATATTTTCTATAGATCTACAATACGTAGCGGAGATACATTAAAACGTCTGTGTTATGAAGAAAACAGTTATATTTAAGTTTTCTTAGTAAAGTCCAATCTCTATTACATTATGAGATGTATTTTGTCAATATGGGGAAAATGTGTCTTTGGTCAGAATTTGGAAATTTTAGTTTTTAATATTAACTTAATCATGTTAATATTAATTTTTTCTCATATTTAATTGAAGACTGTGTTACACATTTTGACACCATAATATTATTTAACGCTAAATGCATAAGTAATATGGTCTGCTCAATATTCATCACGTTATTTCAAGTATTGACGTCAACTTTCCAAAGGTACCCCTTTCTCTTGAAGATCCCTATATTAGATTTTGTTTATTAAACACATTAGAAGAAAAATGCATTGGTAATTTAAACTTCACCTGGGTGTAGTTATCAGTTTAAATTACCCCCTAAGTGGTGATATACTAATTTCAAACCATGAGAAAGTCAGTCATTGTGGGTGTCAGTATAAAGGCATAGCTGTACTATCCTTTGGGGGAGGATACAGATGGTACGTACTGTGTCTTGTCTTTTGGCTGGGCGCTGCCGCCGTATATGTATGGCTTTGGGGTTATAAATACATTGAATTCTGGATTAATATAAGAAATATTTGTCTCTGCAATAGTCTCTGAAATATATGAAATTATTGTCTCTGTAATATATGAAATTAGTGTCACTGAATTATATGTAATCCTTGTCACTAAATTATATGAACTCATAGTCTCTGAATGATATGAATTATAGCCAAGAAATTATACGAAATCATAGTCTCTGAATTATTTATGATATTATAGCCTAGGATTTGTATGAAATCATATTCTCTGAATTAATATATAGAATTAGTGTCATGGAATTATAAGCCTGGAATCCTTGTCACTAACTTATATGAACATAGTATCTAAATTATATGATACCATACCCTACAAATCATATAACATCATATTCTCTGAATTATATGATATCACAGCCTAGGAATTATATGAAACTATAGCCTCTGAATTATATGATATCATAGCCTACATGAAATCATAGTCTCTGAGGAATTATATGAAAAATGATTATCACATCCTTGTAATTACATGTATATAAAATCATATTCCTGAATAATACGA
Organism: Corbicula japonica; assembly: GCA_038501625.1. NCBI lineage: Eukaryota > Metazoa > Mollusca > Bivalvia > Venerida > Cyrenidae > Corbicula > Corbicula japonica. Next base: position 8,816,879 of record JAZAYU010000020.1, on the reverse strand, counting down.
TATCATAGCCATGAATCATAGTCACTGAGGAATTATATGAAATCATATTCTCTGAATTATATGATATCATAGCCTAGGAATTTTATGAAATCATTTTCTCTGAATTATATGATATCATAGTCTATGAATTAATGAAATTATAGTTTCTGAATTACACGATATCTAGCCTCTGAAATATATGAAGTTATAGTCTATGAATTATATGATCTTATAGTTTCTTAATTTAATGATATCATAGCTTAGAAATTATATGAAATCATAGTCCCTGAATAAATTAATATCATAGCCTAGGAATTATATGAAATCATAGTCTCTGAATTATATTATATCATAGCCTAGGAATTATATGAAATTATAGTCTCTGAATCATATTATATCATAGCCTAGGAATTATATGAAATTTTAGTCTCTGAATTAAACGATATCATAGCCTCTAAAATATATGAAGTTATGGTCTATGAATTTATATGAAATCTTAATGTCACTAAAGGGACTTGACCAGACATGATTACAATTACAAATGTTCTTTATCTGTTTTGTTTATATGAGAACCTGTTGGGGGTGAATTTGAGGTTGGTGCAACCTAGAATCTGATTTAAACCCTTGAGACAAAAACAATTTTTGTCCTTTTTTTCGTTAATTATTTGTAATGTCGCATTTAAACTGATCATTTGATAAATCCATGCTCTCGTTCATGTATATGTTTAGGCTGCGTGGAGACTGTGTTTTCAGAGTGAATGTGACAGTACTGATATGCATATTTCAATGTTTACATTAATGTAAACACGTGACACAAAGAGACATGCACTGACATGACTACACTTACAATTGTACACACGTACATGTAAAAATAGATGCAATTTAATTCATAACAGTACAGTCAAACCTGTGTCAAAGACCACCTGCAAACAAAGACCACCTGCGGACAAAGACCACATTTTATTTGTCCCACTGACTGACATAAGGAATAATTTCACATGTGAACAAAGACCACCTGCATTTAGAGACCACTTTTGGGTCTTCCCCTGAGTGTCTTTTTAGACAGGATTGACTGTAGATGCAAATTGTAGATGCAATTTAATTCATCTAACATTAATTTAAGCACGAGACACAAAATGTGTGTTTCATTATCAAGAAATATTTTACAAACAACTTCATGATTTGTAATTCGCACTTAATATCTGCAATTATAAAAACGTGAAGTAATCATATGTATACTAACTGTGCAAGTAATTGGTTTCATGATAAGACCATTATTCCCATAGTAGGAAAAGTATAGCATAAACACTAAATCACTACTATTCTAAATATCATCCCCATTTAAAAATGGGTAATTTAGTAATACAATCACTTGATGTTGTGTTTTGTCTTCTCTTCAGAATAATACCTTACTTAAAATATAACATAATAAACGGTCTAGATAAATATTCAGTGTTTCCACAATGCTATATGATATCCTTTCCGTTATCCCGATAGTATGGTATCCAGAAGTATTTCCAGATATCATTACAACAAGTAATGGTGTATCTGTTTTAAATTTGTGAGAGGTAGCGGGATCGTTACCCGCATTCTCCACCAGATGTAACCAGCATGTTTGCAGTTAATAAATTGTTGATATTTAACTCAATTTATGTCCGGGATCTTTACATACTGGAAACATATAAAGTTGATAAATGACGAAAATTAATTGGTTTTCACATTGTTGAATTTCGAAAGTAAATTATTTATTTTATATATCAATAATAATATTCCATATTAATATAATAACAAAATCACCTCCGCACGTCCTAGAATAAGAGTTGTTCAAAGCGAACGATCTGGACTGCGATTGATTCAAGACTCGACTGACTACAACGCTGCCGTGCGCGATAGATCATTCTAAACTTTAGACCTTTGGACTAATCGGAACGCTCGGAATAAAGATCGAGGTATATTTTTATAAATCTCCAACGTTACTTCTAACTCATGCCCAAATAAGTCCAAAGCGCTCCAGAACAACGAATCATATACTAGAACGTGCTCAAATGTACTGAAGATTAGTAATTCATAAATTATTCAACAGAACCATCCGACAACATCCGGAAATACTATCATACGATACATGTTCCCCTTAAATCTAGATGAACTTAACATTTACCTATGATGTTTCTTGCTTACTCACTAACAATATTGACTTTGTTGTCTTACATTTCTTCGTTATTTATTCAATCTAATGGGGCCGTCACACTATGACGTTCTGGCTAGCGTTCTACGACGTTTGATGAAACGTTGATAGTCGTCCATGGTCGCTGGGATATCACCAGAAGTGCGTTTTTTGAACGCTAATGAACGTCTGTGAACGTCAATAATCGCCGGGAATCGGAGGAGAACGCTGGTTCGGAAAAAAAATTGAACATGCACAAAAATTTTCTCTGAGACAAGTGTTCTTCAACGTTTAATTGTAAACGCTGAAGAACTTTTAAGAACGTTCGTGGAACGTTTTACTAACGTATGCCGAGCGTTGCACGCGTTCGGCTATCGTCAGACAGTCGTTACTTAAGCGTTACTTGATTGTTACAAATCGTTTGCTTTGCTGTGAACGACTCACTGGCGACCTGTAAACGACCGCTAAACGGTCCCCTAGCGAACGCAGCGTGTGACTAAAGTGAAACGAACGTCCTTTTGACGTCCATCGAGCGTCATTCGAGCGTTACCTGAACGTCCATGCCTCAGCACGCTCGTCTAACGTTGACAAATCGTTCTTCTCGCGACAGTGGCCCGTGAGAACATGCTAATGATTTTAGTGTTAACTTACTTGGTCGCTGTTAGACGCTTTTAGTGCGTTAGACACATGCTAGTGGTGCGTTAGACAAAACGTTAATAACACGCAGATGTGTCATCCCCATTCTAGAACGCTCAAAAATTGAACGATTGAAACGTTCAGAGAACGTTGACTAGCACGTCATAGTGTGATGGCCCCTTAAAGGTTTGACACATTTCTTCAATGGGTGCATTGAGTAGAGCGATGGTCAAAGACGACCGTTAGGCTCAGCTTCGTAACATTTAACAATCGGGCTCTGGGTGTGAATAGAACCTACCTCGATCTCGGGCCAGCAGACAACATTAATGAACTCATAAACAGATGCACATGCAAATGAAATAAATATGCAAACATCCACACGTTATCGTTGGAACCGATGGCTTCTCCACGGGAGGAATAGGCTAACATATACTATTCAGGTTAACCAAAGGGCCATAACTCAGTAACACATGTTTTCTCTTGTTGTCTAGCTTATGTTGTGTTAATCTACATGATAAGGTTCTCTTCTGATACGCAGTTTTGTTGAATGAGAGCCGCCCTATGCGAACACATGCATTCATTCGGATTTTTCTGGATTTTCGTTCATTATAAAAACACATATTTAAACATTTCCGCCATTCTGATCCGTGTTGAAGCTTACACATAGAATCGTCTTCTATCTCACGACACAAGATTTTCTTTAAAGAATGTTTCTCTCTTCGAATACGATTTGATAGATGAAATGGTGAAATATGCATATCAGGAATCGCCACATTCACAAAAAAAAACAGCCTCCCCACACTGTCAGATCACTAATTATCAATACCCTAACTTGATTCTGGAGCGTGTTTAATGAATGGCTACTCATTGAATTGAAAAGTGAAAAGGCAGAGGTGCAACTGTAGCTGAGAATTATAATAACAGTTTTGATATCCATAACTGAAAATGGTTAACGCAATGACGCAGCAACCCTACACTGCCAAGAAGTGGAGAAAATGAGAAATTTTAAAAAGGAAGACACCACAAAAAAGAACGTTAAAGAAAAACGGTCGGGTGCAAAACATACTTGCCACTAAGTGGTTTGAACAAGGTTCTAAGATTTACCGATCTTATTTACACTGGCCGCGTTTTCAAAAAAGACATGTACAACTTAAGCTTTCCAGATCAAACCCCAAACTAAAACTCTTCGAAACTAAACTTTCCGAGGCCTGCCAGGTGTTATGTACCTGTTCAAAGTTTGATTGACAGGTAGACTCTCTCTAGCAGACTTGTTTAATCTGCCAGTGATAGCCAATGATAATTCTGGGAAAATTATTCTCCAGGTAAATTAGCATTGCTACTATCAGAGAGGCAAACAAAAGTGTTACGGTATTAAAGAGGCGAATTACTAAAAGTTTAAACTTGTACATACCAAAATATTAATGTCCTGACCCCTATTTTGTTACCTATCTTGTTTCAATCCTCCACCACTTAGTTGAAATAATGAATATTAATTTATTATTTTGAAACTAAATAAGTCCGTTCATTAGTATATAATAAAAAGAGTTTGTGCCTGTTAGTCTTTCTACTCACGACGGTTTTAATGAAATTACACAATTACACAATAAAACATGAATGAAAGAGAATAAGCTTAAATAAATTATTTTAAAATAAAACACTAAGGCACTTCATGATCACAAGTTAATCCTCGTCTTGATCCGTCTCGAACGTGGAAATGTCCCAATAACTTCCGGTCTTCTTGTCGACGCGTGTTTAACAACAAGTCCCGAAATCCAATAACATAGATCCGTGTACTGGTGGCATTGTCTGATAGGGAAAAACCATTGTTTCATCTCTGAGAAGATTAAGATTGTCCGTAATAACTTGTGCAGGTGTTCAATCGTTCATCTGGATATCATAATCGTTCTTGCTTTAGTTTTGTTGTTGCTGACGTTTAAACTTTCTAATTACTATCCTCAGTGGGGTACAGGTCTTCTTGGCCTATTGGGCTATATATACAATCTCGACAGAACTACATTAAATTGCTTTACTGTTTTCTCTCAATAGCAGTTCTGGTTTCCTACTAATATTTACAGCTAGTCCAGACTGAAGACATCTAAGCTAGATAAACACACAATAAAATGTTCATATCATTAGTGTACTTGCTAATGATAAGTTCTCAATGTTCACAGGTGAGTCTGGTTAATTGTCTCAGTTCCTGCCTTATCTTCTGTTGACAGACGTGGATATATCAAACGTATCATTCGATCCACTGGTCTACGTGATGATGAGAGGGTTGTTTGTCCCTCTGCAGAAGAAACATTCTGCCCGGAATTCTGAGCCGGCATCTCGTTCAGTTCAATGTTCTTGGTCTTTGACGATTCATACTCACACAAACCTTTAGCAGAACAGAGTTTTGAGAAACATCCCCATTTTCGACAGAGGCACAACAAGGCAATTGCCAACGTTATCAACAAGAAAGTGCCAAATGATATTCCCCAATTTGGAATTTCAATTTCGCTTTCGTCTACCTGGTCTAAGTTTTGTAACTCATTAATAAGGTGATCAAGTGGCATCTGGCGGATTTCTTTTAATTTCTCGGGCAACTGAATAGACGTGTAATTTTGAAGTTTTTGAGTGAACGGTTGCCAAATGAAATTGTTAGAAAAGTTTACAGTACGGAGTATTTTTAAATCAGATGTATCATTTGCAACAGTCAAGCTCTGTTTGTATTGGGAAGTCAATGTAAAATGTTTGCTTGAAGCTGTACATTTTTCTGGCAAAGTGACAATTTGTAAAGGTGGTTCTATTTGATGTGTAGTCACTTGAGATTGAGTTGTTTCACAAACAACAGAAAGTTGCAAAGGTTCCGAAACTGCAATAGACCATTGATTGTTATCTAATGCCATAGCCATTGGTAATCTGTTATTCAAGGTAACAGATACCTTGCAATATTCTTGCACTTCGTCAAAGTTAGCAAAGAATAGACTTAATGTACACAATTTTGATAAACTGACAAAATATATAGGACTTTTTATTGCACACCATTTGATATCAGAATGTCTGCAAGTTTCACTGTCTTCGTCAGTCAGTAGAGCGTATTTGGTCCTGCGTTTGTCTATCAAGAAGTGATTAGTCTCTAATTCATAGGTAGCGATCAGATTAGCATTATTTTTTCCTGAATTTATTTGGGGATTTCCCATAAAGATTAAAGGGAGGCTTACCACCGAGAAATAATCAAAAATCTCAGAAACTTGAATAACCGGGATATCAATTACAATGATAACCTGTTCATTATCTAAAACAGCAGTAGATGTTAAGTGTCGGTAATAAGTCCATAAATCTTGTTTTGGATCTTCAATTAATGCTAAGGTAGGTGGAAGATTAGATTTAATTTCGAGAAGCAACAAACGCAATTGATTTGGGTTTATGACACTTGGTGAAATTCGGCCTAAGCAAAGAAAATCTATTTTGCTTTTCAGATGTTCAAAATAGAGTCTAGCGCTTTGAAGCATGCTCTTAATTTCATCAATAAGTAAATCTAGTCGGGTAAACATGTCTACATAATAACGAGTTTCGCCGATTTCTCTGCTCAAGTTTTCCGTTATGCTTTTAAGTCTTGCATCTAATGCATGATAAGATGCAATAAGTTCGATAATGGAGTGCCTGTTTTCGCTAATTTGAATCCATGAAGCATTTATAATCGAGATACTCTCGTTAACAACATGCAATATATGTTGTTGGTTTGAAGCAAGTTGCTTGACATTTCTTTGAATACTTTTGAGTTGTGACTCGTCAACTGTGCCAAATAAAAAGTTTAATGCTTCACCGACAAAAGGGAGCAAACTACGCCGATTTCTATGTTTAACTGGTTGCATTTTCAAATCATAGAAATTCTCGACAATAGTTTCGCGCGTCTCATCCAAATATTGAATTTCTTTTTCTAAAGACTTAAATGCATTGACATACTCAACTTGGCGAGAGTTCTCATAATATTTAACTATTGCACTAACAAGCTCAGCGGCATTCTTAACGTCGACCTTAACTTTTATCAAAAATTCATCGAAAGGTTTAAGATCAACAACAATGCTTGCGAGCCATCTTGCACGACTTGTTGAAATTTCATTTATCTTTTGAAAGATAACGCTCTGCCTAATAAGAACAGACTCTGTTATGCCAATAAGGTAAACGTAAAGTATGAATGTTCTCATTTTCTGAAAAATACAGAAAATAACTTGAGACTTCAACATTACAAAAAAATATGTACAAAATGAACATTAGTGAAGCCATTAAAGCAAACCACTCAATGCGTCCAATAAATTCTTCATCTTCTCACGTCTTGTTATCTTAGGGTGTTGCTGTTTACAATTTACAACAGCTGGCCTAATCTTACCGTTGATAACAGACGCTTCTTTATTTGTATTCTCAGAAGCAATAGATGCCTCATTTACAGTGTTATCGGAAATAACACAGGTTTCATTCACTGTTTTATCTGGGAAAACAGAAGTTCCATTTATGTTTAATGACTGCAAAACAGGTGTAGTTGATCGAGAAGAAAAATAACTGTCAGAATCAGATCCATTTTCAGAGGAATAATGGTCATGATTATCCCGTTCATTTATTCTTCTTTTCAACTCCATCAGCGGTATGTCAGATTCGTTATCTGAATTTTCTCTTTGTTTGCGGTATTTTTGAGCTAACTGTGCTAATGGGATATTTTCTTCGTCATTCGTGTCGGAAGAACTTGATTCGTTACTGACAGGAGGTACAACATATTGTGTAGATCTTAGAGGATGATATGTTTTGTCTACCAATGCGCAGTGGTACCTTTCAATTTTAAATACATGCTAATTGTATAAAAGAAACATAGTCGCGTAGGAACACGGTACTTGAAAACGACTAACCACAAAACAACGGTAATTCTAAATTACAACTAGGGTTATTTACACAAGCAAACAATAAGATAATTGTTAATCAATTTCGCAACTCATTTATTCACAGAAATTCCATAGTGTCATCGTAATTAACGCTGTAGGCATGAAAATGACATGCCTCCAAAACTGGAACACGTACAAATATGTAGCGTCAGCGTAAGCATCGCTGTAGACATATTACGATATGCCCTCCAAATAGAGCGCTACCGGTATATCGTTACAGAGGAAACATACCTCACGAAATACCAAGGTCTTAATCCTAGACCTTTATCCTATCAATATAGGGCTTCCTACCAACGTAGGGTATACATTAAAAATATTCATTTGCATCCACTTATACAAAACATTCGTTCGTTACTTTTTATTTTTATTTTTTTACATTTTTTCTATGTTTATGTGTTTTTAATTTTAAACCTTAATTTGACCTAACAGTCTTGGCTTCTACTATCAACCTTAAGTTCGCAAACGATATTAAAAAATTATTTCTTTATTTGCCTGGTTTGCCACTAATTTTATACTTTCTTGAGTCATGCCAACCAAGAGAGCATACTTTTCAATACTTTTTATCCATTCTTTAAATTGTTTACTATCCCCATCAAAAGAAGGAACAACCTTGGCAACCCCTTGTGCACCCATAGTGGTTGATAACCCCGTCAATTTATCGCCTAAAGACCGAAAAATGTTAACAAATTCTTCTTGTTCTGCCATATTTGCTAGAGTATAAAAGCGTACTCACGGTTGTAGTAGATACAGCTATCCAGGTTTATTAGAAACTAAATTGAACAATGTCCAGCATTTCACGATTTACACGACAATGTCCAGCATTTTACGATTTACACGATAATGTCCAGCATTTCATAGTGTCAGTTGGTCGCGACAAAACAGTCGACAAATCCTGGTCACGGCACCAAAATAGAATACGTCATGTAGCACTTTATTTGTCCTTGATCGTATAGTGGGTTTTGAATAAAAGAACACTGTCCTGTTTCTACCGTTTATTACTTCTATAAGTTACTACTAGCCCATCCAAAATATTCCGCGATTTATTATCTAAGTACCCAAAACTTTCTAAGGCTCGACTTCTCCAGATCTAACCCAAAACTAAAAACTTCTTCATGACTAGTTTTCCAAAACTTCCATAACTTAAGCTTTCCAGATCAAACCCCAAACTAAAACTAAACTAAACTTTTTGAGGCCTGCCAGGTGTTATGTACCTGTTCAAAGTTTGATTGACAGGTAGACTCTCTCTAGCAGACTTGTTTAATCTGCCAGTGATAGCCAATGATAATTCTGGGAAAATTATTCTCCAGGTAAATTAGCATTGCTACTATCAGAGAGGCAAACAAAAGTGTTACGGTATTAAAGAGGCGAATTACTAAAAGTTTAAACTTGTACATACCAAAATATTAATGTCCTGACCCCTATTTTGTTACCTATCTTGTTTCAAAGTTAACTTGATGAGTCTACTAGACAAAGCTGCGTACAGCATGCACTAACATGCAAACAGATAATAGAGAGTTGTTGACGGCACATGGGAAAGTACTTGGTGAGCTAAATCATAAAGATAAATAAACAATCTCAACAACAACAGAACAAAATACACATCCATTCCGTATTATTTTTATTTTCAAAAGTTACGTAGAAAACTTCACTACCTCTTAAATTCCAAATCCTACCCGCTTGTTTCTCATAGTAACAACATATACAAGTTGCCGTTGTGAATTTATTTCAAGCCACTCATTTCTTTGATGCAACTACTGAATAGTTTCAAGTCTAAGGCTTAACAAACAGTAGACAAATCAATCAAAATTTAGACCAAAATGCTATAACCCCTCTTAGCAATTTAGTAAAGTAATTACCAAATTGAGTGTGCAGACTGTGTGTTTAGTATTTTTTACATATTACAAGTTGACTTTATATGTAAATATGATAATATAATGTTTAAGAATGTATATACTAAACCTGTCAATGGGAACTGAATACTGTATTATTATATTCTACTAATAAGACTAAATAGTCAATGCCAATTAGGGAAAACATGTTACAAATGGACATAAAAAGCTATAAGCTTAGCATCCGTTGATGTTTTGGTCTCTACAACTACATGAACTACATGAACTCGAAAATATGCACACACAATTAAACGTCAATTTAGTGTCTAAGCTTGTTAATAAGTACGAACTATGTTATAAATGCAAATCCTACGTATAAATAAAGTTTCTCGATCTTGGAAATAATTTACATTATTATTCTGATTGTCGACCATTCTGCAGCAATCAAATCTGGCACACATATTGTTTTGCATAGCTGAAATCAAGTATCAATATGTACTGTGTAGTTACGGTTCAATAGCAAATACCGAGTCAGCTCTAAACTTGTAGTTTGTGTTTTTCTTCCGCTAACTTGTTTATTTTGAAAAGTATGTTATTATGTAAAATAGAATAGTTTCATTATCGCAAAGATGTAGTATCAAAACTCCACATGTAATACGACGTGTATATAACAAATTTTACTGATGCTAACTTAAATTTTGTTTTGTTGTTAATTGTATTGCAATGTAAAATCATATACGGGGTATCTTAGGGCCATCGCGAATTTGCGCTATTTAAGAAGTCGCTGCATCACTATCGTCCCCTCGCGACTTTGCTATGTCTATAGCGAAGATGAAAAGGACGGTGGCTTAGGAGAGACAATACCTTAACCTTTTCCCAAATGGTCTCTTCGCAACTGAATCAAAGGGAGAAGATACAATCTAAATAACAATAATACTATTGCGAGCATTTTGACATCGCTGCTACGCCATCTTGCCATCGTTCCTACGCCGTTGTCTTTACAAGGTTTTCCCATCGTCCCTCGAGTCCACGATAGCTCTAACGGGACACCGTAGAACACCGTATCGTCCAGTTTAAATTGTACCTTGATACTTGTCTTTCAAATTTATCAAATTTAAGGCAAACATGGTTATGTCGTTATCTTCTATCAACAAAAACTTAACAGTGTATTTTCATTTCGTAACTTTGAATTTACTTACGAATAAAGCCGATTATGTACGGAAGGAAATAATTACATATTTGTTAATTTTGTTTATTCGTTATAACGTGCTTTATTGACTAAAACGTATAAAATATAGTATAAAGCACGTATTTAAACATCAATAAATATTGACATTTCATTTTTAGAAAACGTGGAACGCGGAAGTTTAAATCTAACTAGGACAAATAAATAGTACACCACCAAAATGGCGAGCGGACTATCAGCGTCGTTAAGTGGCGGATCAGAAGAAGGATTTGATACGTATTGCTCTCCTTGTTTTAACAATGGAATATCAAAGGAGGCACAGAAATTCTGCGTCGATTGTTGTGTTAGTTACTGTGAACCATGTCTCAAAACTCATAACCAAATTCCGCTATGCAAAGATCATCAAATTGTGGACAAGTCTGGACAAGGTGTTAGAAGTGCGCGGACGGCTCTACCAACGGAACAGTGCGTGATACACAAAGGAAAGCTGGCAGAGATGTTCTGCACAGATCACGACACAGTCTGCTGTGCAGTTTGTATTGCAATCAATCATAGGTATAACTCGTTTTAGATAAAATTCCGACTTGGTTTTTATTACGCTGTCTTAAGGTTGATGGACACGTTGCTCACCCAGTTTTGACGTCAAAAATTAAATATTTTCCAAAAATTATGAAATTTGGTCAGAGTAATGTGTGAGGATCGCTTTATTGAAATATGCAAAATATTTCCAATTGCCGACGACGGTTATTGGTATGGTGAAGTTTGATTACCCACTCTGGGAAGTACCATTAATTACGATATTAACACATAACACAAACGTTGTGGTCGCACGTGCGCGTACTTACGTTTGATGATTGCTGTCTTGGTTTTAACCAAATTCGCACAGCGGTTGATAAACAAACCGAGTCTTCAATATTTCGATATTTGTTGTGTTTGGTGACTTACAAAGTTCTCTTCCATCTAACTATCGCAATCTCCAAAAATATTTTAAAATTTTGTGCTGAAGTTTAAACGTTGAGTTTTGAATGCACGCGTAGTGGCAATTAGCGTGTTTAAATGAGTATATGCTAAATAATGGCATAACGATGATAAAGTCATTTCATATTTATTTCACTGAAGCCGCGTTGTCAGGAACTAAACAAACGACTTATTTGCATTTGTGATATAAAATAAGGGCTTTTTCAGGTACAATTATATGATCAACTTCATGTAAACGTCATTATTATCTTTTATACTTTTTATCATTGAAAGATTATATAAAAATAAAACTGTGGTATCACATCATTTCGCGCGTGTTTATTTTTGGTATTTCTTGCTCTGTGACGTGCGCGAATTTAAACCCTTCGTGATACTTTATCGTATACGTAATTTATATAATAAATTATGCGCGAAAATTCATCTCAAAGAATTTATTTTTTATTAGGGTCAAAAACGACTGTAATAGACTTCAACCAAAATCAATGACTTCCAAAACCCCTCTTATTCTGTTTTAAAGATCATGTGTGAAGGTTGACTACCTACCTGACCTGGCTAAGGGTATCAAGACTAGCCAGGAGTACAGAGACATCAACGACAGTCTGGATGAAATCCTGAACAAGCTGAATAAAGAGAAAACCAAACGTCTAGAAAATCTATCGAATCTTGAAACGGAGAAACAAATGGCTGACGAAGAAATTACCAGGGTGGAGGAAGGACTAAAAAAGAAAATAACTGAGCTGGCGCAACAAGCGAGAACAGAGCTTCTAGCAAAGTATAACGAAGGAAGAAAAACTACAGGAGCTGACATTACTAACGTTGAAAGTGTAATTACCAAGGTATTATCGGGCAAAGATAAGTTTAAAAGTGGCAGCGATGTACAGCTGTTTGTAAACGTTAAAGGTGGAAAGATGATTATAAAGGATGGACAAACCTTGTAGTTAGCTCTATCAAAGACGGGGAAAAAGAAATGTATAAAGTTTGTGCCAAATAAAGACCTTCAACAACTGAACCTGCTGGGCACAATATACATCAAGGATGAAGAAACTGAGGAAGGTTTTGCCGAAGTGCGAGAATACACTGCAAAGCTGCAGGGCAATTATAAAGTGAATGACACTGATTGCATTGTCAGTTCTGTCTGCATATTAGACGATACAACAGTAATGATATTTGACTACACAAACAAATATTTGAAGAGACTGAATATGACAGATTTCAAGGTTGTTGATAACCTTCAAATAGAGGAAGATTCTTGGTCTGTTTGCAGGACAGGATCACAGGAAGTTGCTGTTGCTCTTTACTACACGCGGAAAATACAGTTTGTATCGGTAGCTGGAACCATGACACTGACCAGATCGTTCAGTACAGACCATAACTGCTTCGGTATTGCTTTCAATCAGACCACCGGAGAATTGTTTGTGACCAATAACGGCAATCAAGTAAAAGTTTATGATAAGACAGGAAACGTATTGAAATCATATGTTAATGATGATAAAGGCAAACCACTTTTCTCGAAATCAACATACATCGCATCGAGTGCCGATCAAAACACATTATTTATTACTGATTGGGATAACGGACTGATAGCCATGGACAAATTAGCTTCTCTACAGTGGGTATTTTCCGACAAAGAGCTACGAAATGCATATGGTGTCTGTGTGCTGCCTGGTGATGTTATCTTGGTGAGCGGGTTAAACTCCCACAATGTCATACAAGTTGACAAACACGGAAAGAAAGTAGGAACACTCCTTGGTGCTGGTGATATCCTCTTTAAACCTAGAGCTCTTGCTTATCATCATAATACATCCAGACTAATTGTTGGACAAAACTCAAATGAAATATATGTCTACACATTATCTTCAAAGTAGTCGTGATATTTCTGTACTATATGTAGCTGAAATACATTAAAACGCCTGAGTTATGAAGAAAAATGTTAACTTTAAGTTATTTAATAAACTCAAATCTCTATTACATTATGAGATGTATTGTGGGGCACGCCATGGAAAAATGTGTCTTTGGTCAGAATTTGAAAATTTTAGATTTTATTATTAACTTAATCGTGTTAATATTATTTATTTTTTCTCATATTTAATTGAAGACTGTGTTACACATTTTGACAATATAATGTTATTAACACATTATAAGTTATGTGGCCTGCTCAACTTTATCACGTTATTTCAGGTATTGACGTCAAAAGGTACCCATTCTCATGAAGCTCCCCAAATTAGATTGTGTTTATTTAACACATCAGAAGAAAAAGATAATTGAATTGGTAATTGAAAATTCACTTAGGTGCAGTTTACAGTTTTAATTACCGCCTTGGTGGTGATATACATTGTAATAATTTCAAACCATGAGAATGTCAGTCATTGTAGGTGTTAGTATTAAGCCATAGCTGAACTATCCGTTTTGGGGGGATGCTAATAGTATGTACTGTGTCTCGCCTCTTGGCTGGACGCTTCCGCCGTAGATGTAAGGATTTGGGGTTATAAATACATTTAATTCTGGATTAATATATGAAATCATAGCCTTTGAAATATATGATATCATTGTCTTTGAATTATATGAAATTAGTGTCACTGAATTATATGGAATCCTTGTCAATGAATTATATGAACTCATAGTTTGTGAATTATTATGATTGCAATTACAATTGTACACGCGAAGAAATAGATGTAATTTATTTAATCTTACATTTATTTAAGCAAGCACGTGACACAAAATGTGTGTTCCATTATCAAGAAATATTTAGAACAAAAGCATGATTTGTAGTTCGAACTGAATATCTGCAATTATGAAAACTGAATTAATCAAATGTATACTTACTGTCCAATATGTATTGGTTCATGACAGGTCCATTATTCCCATAGTAGGAAAACTATAGCATGAACAATAACTCGCAATAATTCTAAATATCATCCCCATTAAAAATGTATTACCAAAGAACCCATTTTAAATGGGGATGAAATTTAGAATAATCATGTGAGTTACTAAAAAACCGAATTACTTGAAATTGTGTATTTGTCTTCTCTTAAGAATAATACCTTACTTAAAATATAACATAATAAACGGTAGATAAATATTCAGTGTTTTCACAAGGCTATATGATATCCTTTCCGTTTTCCCGATAGTATGGTATCCAGAAGTATTTCCAGATATCATTACAACAGGCAATGTGTATCTGTTTTAAATTTGTAGAACAATCTTTACTAGTACACGGAGGCTCATGTATATTAAATACATTTGCAAACGTACACAAAAATTTCTTTTCAACCGATTGCTTCACCCAGGGAGGAATCGTGCCAGCATATACTATATAGGTTAACCAAAGGGCCATTACTCAGTAACACATGCTTTCACTTGTTGTTTAGTCATGTTATGTTAATCTACATGATAAGGTACTCTTCTGATACGCAGTTTTGTTGAATGCTGATAAATAAAGCAGATGGGAGTGGTGCCACAATACGAGCACAAAAGCATTTCCATAACTGCAGGAACAAACTGAAATATTTTTTTAAATAGAAAAGTTTCAAAAAAGTTCAATTGAATTGCAACTGAAGTTTGCTAACAAATAGCGCAAAACTGTTAATGAGCGATGTTTT
Source organism: Corbicula japonica (assembly GCA_038501625.1). Lineage (NCBI taxonomy): Eukaryota > Metazoa > Mollusca > Bivalvia > Venerida > Cyrenidae > Corbicula > Corbicula japonica. The sequence goes on along the minus strand of JAZAYU010000020.1, from coordinate 8,801,592 downwards.
TTTTTTAATTCAAATATTAGCTAAACATGTTCATTCAATGCACACATTGCTAAGTTAAAACCATTTCGCTACCAACAACGCAAAACTAAACTTTCGTCGACAGTGCCATTATTATTATTATTATTATTATTATTATTATTATTATTATTATTATTATTATTATTATTATTATTATTATTATCAGCTTTTTTTACTACAAAGCAACGTGACGTCTTTCCTTCTGTTAGCGTTACATATTACGATGCGCATTACACTTTTTAATTTCATTAGATAATCAAAATGAAATAGAAATTATGGTTTTAGAAGCAAAAGGAATTCTGGTCTTTTGAGAAAAAAATATCAATGTATATGACATACATTTTATGTTTAGGTCAAGGGCAGTCGGAGAAGAACTTATTAATACTAAGTATTCCACCACTTTATTTCAATTGAACATTTGAAAATCCAAATATTTATTCTAGTATATCACAAATTCCAAAAAACCGACTCTAATCTTGGGACGTGAACTTATATCAACTTAGGTTGGAGTTATTTTACCAAGACAACTTGTACTTGTTTTGAATGTGATTTTGATGCGATTGAAGTTGACAAATGGAATCATCTGCTATAGCGAGCATGCCAAAAACTTTTTTTTTCATTTAAAGTATTTTTCTCTTAACTTTGAAAGCGAATTTGTTTAAAGAAGATCAGAGACTATCAATAGCCGAACTAAAATCTTGAGCGAATTTGAGGAATGGTTGCCCTTTGAAATTAAAAAGGCAAATGTACAGCACAGCTGTAGTTGAGACTTAGAATAAAACGCTAAATGTGCATACAGGAAATGCAAAACGCAGAAAGCACAGCCTCCCTACATTCGTAAAAAGAGGAGACAAAGAGAGAATTTAAAAAGAATAACACCACCAATAATGAATGTAAAACGAACAATTAGGTACAAAACCTGTTTGTCATTGAGTGACTCTAGGATGTACTAATAGTCTAATAGTCTTACACTGACCCTGCCATATTTAAAGAGTACAGTAAAGTGTTGAGTTAACTTGTACATACGAACCTTCTTGACCGCAGGAACCTAAAACCAATATTTCTTGAAATGTAAAATCTTCTATTACATGTATAAGGGCCATCGTGAATCAGCCCTTATTGTGAAGTCGCTTCTTCGCCATCACCCCACCCCCTCGTGTCCTGCCACTCAAACCTGATAAAGACCTGATAAAACAATAACAAACACGAAAGATGATGGCGATGTACTCGATAACCCTTTTGCGAGTTAGATCAAAAACAACAATCCTGAGTTAGATCAGAAAGATCTAAAGCCAACATCAGGAGTAGCATCTGGTTATGGGCTACCCACACACCAAGTTTGGTGTCAACAAGTCATTTCAAACTAAACTTATTAAACATAAACAGCAAATATAAATTGTGTAAATCTGGTATTGCGCACAGTGCGGTGTTAGACAACGTGGGCAGTAATATCAATTTCCATTTACTTCCATGAACTTAGTCAATCACGCCGAGCTTGCATTAGGTATACATATTAAAGCCGCCCCATGCATTCACTCGGACTTTTCAGGATCTTCGTTCATTTTGTAAAACTATATTTAAACCTGTTCGCCATTCTGATCCATGTTGAATTTTACAATTAGAATCATCTGCATTCTCACGACACAAACATTTTTTCTCATTTAAAGAATGTTTCTCTCTACTTTGAAAACGATTTGATAGATAGAGATCACTTATTATTTATACCCTAACTTAAATCTGGAGCGTGTAAAATGAATGACTACTCTTAGAATTAAAAAGGCAGATATACAGCTGTAGCTGAGAATTAGAATAAACGTTTTAATATCCATAACTGGAAATGGTTAACGCAAAGACGCAACAACCATACACATTGCCAAGAAGCGAACAAAATGAGAAATTAAAAAAGTAAGACACCACAAAATAGAACGTTAATTAAAACGGTCATGTGCCAAACATATTTGCCACTGAGCGGTTTAAACAAGGTTCTGAGAATTACCAATCTTACCCTGGCCGCGTTTTCAACAAAAAGACATTTACAGGTGCACGTTGACTTGACGAGTCTACTTGACAAAGCTGCGTGCTACATGCACTAACATGCAAACAGATAAAGTGCATTGTGTACACATCGGTCACGTGATCATCACATTGACCTTTCGCTCAAAGTACACTTGGATAGGGACTAGTTAGTTTGATGACGTGACCGCTATTTATAGAATGCCTCTAGATCCGCTCTTACATACAGATATAAGACAGTGTTCAAAAGTCACATTAGACTTAAAATAAGGGATATACAACTCAATATTACGGGTTATCTGATACGTTTCTAAACTAAATCGACAAAAATACCATATTTATTCATTTGCCTACGGTTAATTGACGTAACTACATTGCGCACTGTTAACTCCCCGTATGAAGACAAAAATCCTGATCAGGATTGTTATGCGTTCTTATGATAGAGGTCTATGTTAGCTTGATGACGTGACCGCTATTTATAGAATGGATAAAATGAAGAGTTGCTGACGGCACTGTCGAGCTACATGGGAAAGTACTCGGTGAGCTAAATCAGAAAGTTAAATAAACAATCACAACAACAGAACAAAATACGCGTCCATTCCATCTTATTTTTATTTTCAAAAGATACGTAGAAAACTTCACTACCTCTTAAATTCCAAATCCTACCCCGCTAGATTCTCATAGTAACAACATACACAAGTTTCCATGGTGAATTAATTTCAAGCCACTGATCATTTCTTGATAATATGCACACAAAATTAAACATCAATTTAGTGTCCAAGCTTGTTAATAAGTAGTAAGTTATAAATGCAAATCCTACGTATAAATAAATTGTATTCGATCTTGGAAATAATTTACATTTTTTTTCTGATTGTCGATCATTTTGCAATCAGATCTGGCACACATATTGTTGTTCATGCTGTATTTATTTTAGTATCAATATGTAGTGTAACGGTTAAAAAGCTAATACCAAATCAGCTCTAAACTTGTATTTTGTGTTTTCTTCCGATAACTTGTTTATTTTGAAAAATATGTTTAAAATAGAATAGTTTCATAATCGCAAATATGTGTAATACAATGTGTATATAACAAAAATTCTAACACGATTTGACGTTTTTCCCATTGGATTTGCTGTGAATTATTACACGATAATTCACCGCGCGTGGGCACCGCTATTACTAAATACCTGTCGGTATAAACTTATCACGTGACAATTGTATTTTTCCCTGGGATTTAAATTCGCGCATTTAAGAAAGCACAAAATACGCTAAATTTTTACCCGCGCGTAATATGATGATACCACTGTAATAGAAAAATATTTATTTTATATATTGAGATAAAATACTATAAATATTTTCCGCTATTTTGCGGCTACGTTAAGGTGACGTTAACGCGCCATTTTAACGACGTCACGTCATTTCCGTTGTATACATGTTATTTCCTGGTGCAGTATCAAACTATTGGAATGACAAATACGGTTCGAACGACGACTGGAGAGTGTTGAATGCGCGGTTGGATGGACATGTATTCAAGTTTGTTATTATTGAATCTTTTTATTATTATCAGTTTTTGAATTATGGAGATGTTTAGGGAGTAAACACTAACTGCCGATCTTATAACCCATGTACGCGCTAAAATTGAGTATCCTGGCGTCACCAGTTCTCGTTAACCTAGTCATTCAACAGCGTCAAATAAAAAAAATGATGACACAATCACTTACCTTTTTTAAAGAAATCTTCTATTGTTCATTGCTTTCCAACTTCAACTGAAAATCTTCTTTTGATTCTTTTTAAAACATCACACCAAGTCCAATCGTTCAGTATAGGTCCCAGGAGGAGAACGCATGGATAGACCGCTTTTTCAGGAGGGAATTGGGTACTGTGGTAAGTAAATCGTCTCGCATTTCTTTGAAAATGCATATTTCAGATAAAGATATGGCCTATGCTGATTTACTACATTTACTCTAAACAATGGTCAACTCACATTCGCCAAACTTTCGGTATCTTCTGAGAACACTCTCCACAACTGCACTAGAAAATCGCAAAAAATGGCAAAATCACTCTTTGAAAGCCAATAGTTTGATAATTAAGCAAAGTTCTGGGCATTTGTTTCGTTCTAAAGATTCATTTAACACTTGTCTTCATGTGTCATAATACTCCAATATTTTAATGTCGTTTAGGAGGACTTAAACTACAAGTTTGAAAATTTTCAAAATGAACGCATGGGTAGAAGTTTTCATCAATTTCCCAAATGAACGCATGGGCAGGAGGCATTTTAGAAATCCACGATTTTTCGTGAATAACCCTCATTCAATCGACTTTTTGACTGTTATATTTCACAATACTTCATTCTGAATTGCTATAATATCATTTAGATCGGTCTCTAGTTTCGTATTGGTAATAAGCGATACCATAGGGCCTATATAGTTTTTGAGATTAACTTGTAATTAGTCATCATGCAAACGAAACTTCTGACATCTCATAATAACTGCTATGCTTCCCTTGATGATTCATTATTCTCTGCTTCAGATGTAAACTTTCATAATCATTTATATTGACACAAAAAAAAACAACAAGAAACACTGACTAATGTTACAGTATTAACTTCGACACTTCATGATTAACTCCCCATTTTCTAACCTCCGCCATTTGTAATATTTAGGAAGAATTGAAAAAAATTATAGTTGCTTTGGTCAATTTTCAATTAATCTAAGCTACATATTTTTACAGTTTTATAGTTCACTTTTATTACATTATCTCTAGAAGTACGTAAATTAGAAAATGACTTGCATGTAATCAAATGCAGACGATAATCTTGTGCCTGACATTCGACGCTGAGTGATATTTGACCCGGCATATTTGAAATGTATACATTGATCATTGATCTCAAATCTATCACTTAAACTAAAAAACTTGTATTAATATTACAGAACTAGCGTGTAATGGATGACGATGTGTCAAGAGCAGTGGCAGGAATTATAGATGTATCTGTGCCAGCTGTTGGGGCACAGGGTTTGTAATAGATGAAAAGGGAACTTTGAAAGCCACCGAACACGACAACTATGAAAATACTGCAGGCTCGGTTTGATTGAGCCTGTTCATGGGCAGTAATGGGAATGCATATTACTGCCCACGCCGCCTAGCCCCGGGTTGAGCGCAACTCAGTAATTAAACCAATAAATAGTACAATTTTAGACAATCCCAAACGATGGTATGCATATGGCGGTGAACATGGAACCTTCAATGAGGTATTTTCAGATTAATACCATTCCATGTTCAGCGGCGTATGGTCCCCAGATAAAAGAATGGGTTTGCCCTAAACGCGAAAACAATGGGCGGAACTAAACAAAATAAAATTTTGACAGGGGATCTTAGAATATAAATCCTGCATATCACAGAGGACGACGCCAAAGGCAAAATATAAAAAGCAGGAAGTATATCCTTGGGGGTGATTGGACAATATCCAAACCAATATTGGCTGGGATATTGAAACCACCTATCTATAAACTGGCCGAAATATTAAAACAAAAGTAATTTTAGAGGTACTATAAACATAGCACATAAGTATCGTGCTCAACGACCTTCAAAGGACTTAACTGATAACAGCACTGATTGAATGTACGGGGAGACTTTTTACAGCCGCCACACAGCACAAACAACGCTACTGTGATTTTGAAATAGATGAAAAGGGAACTTTGAAAGCCACCGAACACGACAAATATGAAAATACTGTAAGATCTTTTCCTTTTATTTATAATTTTATTTTAATTAAATGATAATTTATATTTGTATATGATAATATAATATTTTAAATGTTCTTTGTAGACCGAAATCTTATGTTTGAAGGTCTAGAGGTACTGAAGTACTGTAAACAACAATTAAGAGATACTAACATTTTTATTGTTGTTCTTTGTATTTTTATATAGTTTCAGTATAAAATTATGATAACGTTTGCATTATGACCTTAAATAATGAGTATATTCAACCTTATATATTGGGAATTTTGCGATTAAGTCATCAATTACATAAAGAAATATTACTTGGGTTTACTTGGCACCTACCCTAGTGCGAAATTTAAACCGGCGCGAAATATACTGATGCAACACTAGAGGTCATGTTTCTGATGTTTATTCTAAATGGGGAAAATTAATAATAGAACTTTTCAAATACAGCTTTCGATGAGTTTCAGGTTTGGAAGGAGGATTTTTAAGTTCAATCCTGAACTTAAATAGCCAATCTTTGTTATAAAAATTCAAATGTAAGAAGTAAAAATCGTACATTTTTAAGACAGTTATCTCGTTTCTAGTTACAGTGTCAGAAGTTTCGTTTGCATGATGAATAATTCCAAGTTAATCTCAAAACCTATATAGGCCCTATGGAATCGCTTATTAGTTACCAATACGAAACTAGAGACCGATCTAAATGATATTTAAGCAATTCAGGATGAAGTATTGTGAAATATAACAGTCAAAAAGTCGATTAAATGAGGGTTATTCATGAAAAAACGTGGATTTCTAAAATGCCTCCTGCACATGCGTTCATTTGGAAAATTGATGAAAACTTCTACCCATGCGTTCATTTTGAAAATTTTCTAACTTGTGATCTAAGTCCTCCTAAAACGACTTTAAAATAGTGGAGGCTTATGACACATGAATACAAGTGTTAATCGAATCGTTAGAACGAAACAAATGCTCAGAACTTTGCTTAATTATCAAATTATTGGCTTTTAAAGAGTGATTTTGCCATTTTTGCGATTTTCTAGTGCAGTTGTGGAGAATGTTCTCAGAAGATACCGAAAGTTTGGCGAATGTGAGTTGACCATTGTTTAGAGTAAATATAGGAGATCAGCATAGGCCATATCTTTATCTGAAATATGCATTTTCAAAGAAATGCGAGACGATTTACTTACCACAGTACCCAATTCCCTCCTGAAAAAGCGGTCTATCCATGCGTTCTCCTCCTGGGACCTATACTGAACGATTGGACTCGGTGCATCAGCAGGGACGATTTGTTTACACTCAGTGATGTAAATTGTGTCAAAAGTGACGTCACCTGTTCTCGCGTTAGTTTTAGTTATGCAAAATGCTCTACTATACTGTTTACTGAATGAGTGTATCATGACTGCAACACAGACAACACCGAGTCCAATCGTTCAGTATAGGTCCCAGGAGGAGAACGCATGGATAGACCGCTTTTTCAGGAGGGAATTGGGTACTGTGGTAAGTAAATCGTCTCGCATTTCTTTGAAAATGCATATTTCAGATAAAGATATGGCCTATGCTGATCTCCTATATTTACTCTAAACAATGGTCAACTCACATTCGCCAAACTTTCGGTATCTTCTGAGAACATTCTCCACAACTGCACTAGAAAATCGCAAAAATGGCAAAATCACTCTTTAAAAGCCAATAATTTGATAATTAAGCAAAGTTCTGAGCATTTGTTTCGTTCTAACGATTCGATTAACACTTGTATTCATGTGTCATAAGCCTCCACTATTTTAAAGTCGTTTTAGGAGGACTTAGATCACAAGTTAGAAAATTTTCAAAATGAACGCATGGGTAGAAGTTTTCATCAATTTTCCAAATGAACGCATGTGCAGGAGGCATTTTAGAAATCCACGTTTTTTCATGAATAACCCTCATTTAATCGACTTTTTGACTGTTATATTTCACAATACTTCATCCTGAATTGCTAAAATATCATTTAGATCGGTCTCTAGTTTCGTATTGGTAACTAATAAGCGATACCATAGGGCCTATATAGGTTTTGAGATTAACTTGGAATTATTCATCATGCAAACGAAACTTCTGACACTGTAACTAGAAACGAGATAACTGTCTTAAAAATGTACGATTTTTACTTCTTACATTTGAATTTTTATAACAAAGATTGGCTATTTAAGTTCAGGATTGAACTGAAAAATCCTCCTTCCAAACCTGAAACCCATCGAAAGCTGTATTTGAAAATTTCTATTATTAATTTTCCCCATTTAGAATAAACATCAGAAACATGACCTCTAGTGTTGCATCAGTATATTTCGCGCCGGTTTAAATTTCGCACTAGGGTAGGTGCCAAGTAAACCCAAGTAATATTTCTTTATGTAATTGATGACTTAATCGCAAAATTCCCAATATATAAGGTTGAATATACTCATTATTTAAGGTCATAATGCAAATGTTATCATAATTTTATACTGAAACTATATAAAAATACAAAGAACAACAATAAAAATGTTAGTATCTCTTAATTGTTGTTTACAGTACTTCAGTACCTCTAGACCTTCAAACATAAGATTTCGGTCTACAAAGAACATTTAAAATATTATATTATCATATACAAATATCAATTATCATTTAATTAAAATAAAATTATAAATAAAAGGAAAAGATCTTACAGTATTTTCATATTTGTCGTGTTCGGTGGCTTTCAAAGTTCCCTTTTCATCTATTTCAAAATCACAGTAGCGTTGTTTGTGCTGTGTGGCGGCTGTAAAAAGTCTCCCCGTACATTCAATCAGTGCTGTTATCAGTTAAGTCCTTTGAAGGTCGTTGAGCACGATACTTATGTGCTATGTTTATAGTACCTCTAAAATTACTTTTGTTTTAATATTTCGGCCAGTTTATAGATAGGTGGTTTCAATATCCCAGCCAATATTGGTTTGGATATTGTCCAATCACCCCCAAGGATATACTTCCTGCTTTTTATATTTTGCCTTTGGCGTCGTCCTCTGTGATATGCAGGATTTATATTCTAAGATCCCCTGTCAAAATTTTATTTTGTTTAGTTCCGCCCATTGTTTTCGCGTTTAGGGCAAACCCATTCTTTTATCTGGGGACCATACGCCGCTGAACATGGAATGGTATTAATCTGAAAATACCTCATTGAAGGTTCCATGTTCACCGCCATATGCATACCATCGTTTGGGATTGTCTAAAATTGTACTATTTATTGGTGTAATTACTGAGTTGCGCTCAACCCGGGGCTAGGCGGCGTGGGCAGTAATATGCATTCCCATTACTGCCCATGAACAGGCTCAATCAAACCGAGCCTGCAGTATTTTCATAGTTGTCGTGTTCGGTGGCTTTCAAAGTTCCCTTTTCATCTATTACAAACCCTGTGCCCCAACAGCTGGCACAGATACATCTATAATTCCTGCCACTGCTCTTGACACATCGTCATCCATTACACGCTAGTTCTGTAATATTAATACAAGTTTTTTAGTTTAAGTGATAGATTTGAGATCAATGATCAATGTATAAATTTCAAATATGCCGGGTCAAATATCACTCAGCGTCGAATGTCAGGCACAAGATTATCGTCTGCATTTGATTACATGCAAGTCATTTTCTAATTTACGTACTTCTAGAGATAGTGTAATAAAAGTGAACTATAAAACTGTAAAAATATGTAGCTTAGATTAATTGAAAATTGACCAAAGCAACTATAATTTTTTTCAATTCTTCCTAAATATTACAAATGGCGGAGGTTAGAAAATGGGGAGTTAATCATGAAGTGTCGAAGTTAATACTGTAACATTAGTCAGTGTTTCTTGTTGTTTTTTTGTGTCAATATAAATGATTATGAAAGTTTACATCTGAAGCAGAGAATAATGAATCATCAAGGGAAGCATAGCAGTTATTATGAGATGTCAGAAGTTTCGTTTGCATGATGACTAATTACAAGTTAATCTCAAAAACTATATAGGCCCTATGGTATCGCTTATTACCAATACGAAACTAGAGACCGATCTAAATGATATTATAGCAATTCAGAATGAAGTATTGTGAAATATAACAGTCAAAAAGTCGATTGAATGAGGGTTATTCACGAAAAATCGTGGATTTCTAAAATGCCTCCTGCCCATGCGTTCATTTGGGAAATTGATGAAAACTTCTACCCATGCGTTCATTTTGAAAATTTTCAAACTTGTAGTTTAAGTCCTCCTAAACGACATTAAAATATTGGAGTATTATGACACATGAAGACAAGTGTTAAATGAATCTTTAGAACGAAACAAATGCCCAGAACTTTGCTTAATTATCAAATTATTGGCTTTCAAAGAGTGATTTTGCCATTTTTTGCGATTTTCTAGTGCAGTTGTGGAGAATGTTCTCAGAAGATACCGAAAGTTTGGCGAATGTGAGTTGACCATTGTTTAGAGTAAATATAGGAGATCAGCATAGGCCATATCTTTATCTGAAATATGCATTTTCAAAGAAATGCGAGACGATTTACTTACCACAGTACCCAATTCCCTCCTGAAAAAGCGGTCTATCCATGCGTTCTCCTCCTGGGACCTATACTGAACGATTGGACTTGGTGGACAAGGGTCAACAAAGTTTGTCTTAGCAATTTTTATTTTTTATTATTTAACAATGTTTTCTAAATTTTCACATTGCACATCATTAAAGCAATAAAAAGTCTATTGCAGTTTTTTTCTTGGTCTTGTCAATTGATATCCTATTGTCAATCCTGTCTCTTAATGTTGATGTAGGTAGCCCATGTATCTTTGCAGCCATATGTACAGAAACACCTCTCTCCTTAACCATTTCGTATGCATTCGTCATGGGAGTTGGGGAATAGAGCCTTAGTACTGATCTGTCTTTACCAGCTGAAAACCATCAAAACATAAATAGAGCACCTGTCTAATTAAGGTTGTGTACCTCAGTAAACGGCTTTTATCACATTCAGTAGTTAATGGTATGGTAAAGGTTTTAGAGGTCAGAAACTGGGTCCATATGTAGAGCATTACAGTAAACAAACTTGATTAGGAAAGATCGATTTTCTGTAAAATATGGCAAGATAATTCACGGGGCGTCTTTCAGCTGCGTAGATATATATCCTTACGCATCTGAACTCCGCCCCGTGAATTATCCTGTGATAATTCACCGGAAGCTATTGATAATTTCTTAAATAATATATTATTAATGTTCGTTTTGTTGTTATGTTGTTATGAATTGCAATGTAAAATCATATACGGTGTATCTTAAGGACCATCGCGAATTTGCACTTTTTAAGAAGTCGCTAAATCGCTATCGTCCCCTCGCGTCTTTGCTCAAGGTGAAAAGGACCGTGAACACGTTCTTTTTTAGATTGACCCTATTCTCTTATGCCCAATAGTTGTTAACTTTATTACCATCACAATGATTACAGTGGCTAATGAGAGATAATACTTCGCCTATTCCCAAATGGTCTCTTTGCAACTGAATCAAAGGGAGAATGGACAATCAAAAGAACAATGATATTATTGCGAGCATTTTGGCATCGCTGCTTCGCCATCGTGCCATCGTTCCTAAGCCGCTGTCTTTACAAAGTTTTCCCATCGTCCCTTCGAAACACGATGGCTCTAGATAACGGATCACCGTAGAACACATATCGACCAGTTTAAATTGTACATTGATACACGTCTTTCAAGTTTATCAAATATAGGACAAACCTGAGTATATCGTTATCTTTTATCAACACAAACTTTACAGTGTATTTTCATTTCATCCCTTTGAACTTAATGACAAATAAAGCCGAAATAATAACATGTTTTATTATTAATTTTGTTTATTCGTTATTACCTGCTTTAATGAATATTAATATTAACTAAAACGTATAAAATATAGTATAAAGCACGTATTTAAACATCAATAAATATTGACATATCATTTTTAGAAAATACGGAACGCGGAAGTTTAAATCTAACAAGGACAAATAGATAGTACACAAGTAAAATGGCGAGCGGACTATCAGCGTCGGATCGGAAGAAGGATTTGATATGTATTGCTCTCCTTGTTTTAACAATGGAATATCTAAAGAAGCCGAGAAATACTGCATTGATTGTTGTGTTAACTACTGTGAACCATGTCTCAAAACTCATAACCAAATTCCGATATGCAAAGATCATCAAATTGTGGACAAGTCCGGACAAGGTATAAGAAGTGCACAGAACAGTGTGTGATACACCATGGGAAACTGGCAGACATGTTCTGCACGGATCACGATACTGTCTGTTGTGCAGCTTGTATTGCGATCAATCACAGGTATAACTCGTTTTCGGTAAAATGACGACTTGGTTTTAATTACGCTGTCTTAAGTAATACTTTTTCTTTAGGTTTCAGTATTGGATTATATTAGATAAAGTTAGCTATCCAGATTTTCGATTTTGGGCGACACATATAGTACGTTATCGACAGGTAGAGCCACGTGATATACGAAGTAAATTAGCCAAAACAACAACTATTATTTTGATATTGTAATGATTCAACTGTATGTAATCGTTGGGTGCTTAGTCCCCAAAACATAACTTTCATTGAAGGCGTGTAAATTTTAATTGAATGATATCTGTTTTGATTATTAAACTAAATGTTAATCGTAATGCGATGTTAGCAAGTTCAATTCTCAACATATAAATAACGAAATATTCACTGTAAAGGGGACGGGAAATATGGCATTCTAATGTGGCCTAAGGATCATTTTGTTGGAAACTGACCCAAATAGTTTGTTTTTGTAATCAAGCCATAACTATAGGTCGACCAAGCTAAATTGGCGATGTTTACAAATATTAATAGAATGTAAACACGGGTTAAGACAAATTTACGCGTTAAACATAAATTTTGCAATTGTACATCACATCTCCTCGATAGCACAGTGGTTAACGCGACTGCCTGGCATAGGACTAACTTTTTTTTCGGCACGGGTTAGATTCACACTGACACACAGCTTTTAAGGAAATATTTTAGATTTATATTGTTTAAGTTTTATCGCAGTTATTTCATGTTAATTTATATATTTTGCTTCCATTCATTTCATCGCAGAAATAATTATTGTGTAAACAAAATGTTTAAAAAGTTCAAAAAACAACAAGTTTCGAACCTTCAACCTATAACAGCGTTGCTACAATTGCATTACATGTTGGCTGCGTCTTAGACCACTCGGCTAATGGGGCAAGTATTGGAAGCTTCACGCTTTGTATAAAACAACGATTAAAATATAAATTCGTTGTTTTCATGTAACGCCAATGTAAACACGGACGTCCTTACAGATGGACATTTGTTGGGTATTTCTTTTGTTTAAAACTACCCAACAAGTAAATAAAGTACCCAATAAGATACAACGGAATGAATGGGAATGTGTGTTGATTGGGCACTTATTGGGTATCTTGGTACCCAACAAGTGCCTATCGGTCCGCCCGCCAATGTAAACATTGCCAAATTACCTCTGTCCAATTATAGATCATGCTCAACAAAGAACAATTAACATTGTATTTCTTTACTTTTCCCCATTTCTAATTGTTGTAATCTTATTTCCAAGATTTAACCCGTAGGTTGTTTTCAATCTTTCTTTTTTCAATGCTTTTTTATTTTACCTTTCGCGTTTTCTGTGATATGCGGGACTCATACTCCAAGAGATCCATGTCAAAAGTCTATTCTGTTAAGTTCCGCACATGGTTTTCTTGTTTAGGACGAACACATTCTTTTGTCTGGGGACCATACGCCGCTGAACACGGAATACTAATATGAAAATATCGCATTGAAGGTTCAATGTTCGCAGCCATGTACATATATGTACACCTTCGTTTTGGATGGATCGGTGTTGTGTTTATTTTATTTACTGTTCTTAAAACAATGTTGCGCGTGGGAAGTAATATGCATTTCTGTTAATGCAATAAACAGGCTTAATCAAACCAAGCCTGATATATTTTCATATATGTCGTGATCTTTGGCTTTGAACTTTCTTTTTTCATCTATTTATTTCAGACCTTTATCAGTTATTACAAAGTTGAAATTTTAATCTTTTTTTCACATCGAATCAATGCGACCACAAAGTTCGTTTTATATGTTAGAAATGTCACAAGTCTACATTAATCTTACTACTGTCTGCTGTGGGTTTTTTTTCAAGTTTATTTTACCTGGACACATTTTTCAAGTTTAAGATATTGTCGAAGTTTTGCTGAGTCTTATAGCACAACACCGGGGCCTAAGATCATAAAACTAAGTTTGGAGATCAGTCTTTAATTCCTGATTTAGTTTTATGATCTTGGTCCCAGTATTCTTAAGTTTGAGATTCTGAACACTCTCCATAAGCAGATGACCATAGATGCTTCTCCTACACAGTAAGGTCTGACGTGAGAGAAATGTTCTTTAATACCTTAAGATAAAGCTTTTTATTGATTTACTATCTTATATTGGCCCAGCAATTCTCATATAGGTCCAGGAAATCCAGTATTGTCTAGACTAGATCATCTAGACGTTCTGTCATTGATCAGTGTCACACTGCTCTGACGAAAGTCTAGATACATCGCTATATAAAAAGTCTGACCGACAGGTGGCGCCTTTGTATGGTAAACAAATCCAAAATCAATAGCGATTTCTAATGAAATTAGTTAACAGTGCTTTAACAACACTGGGCAAAGTGAAATTTATGTAATATAATATCGAGCTACAAAATCAGGCATTTGGTTTTTAAAATAAAGGACGTTTAAGTACTTGCCTATCCAATTTTACATAAATGAATGCAAACATACGGTACGCCGTTGCTGTCTCTTCGTAACTATGGTTTTAGACTGTCACGTTATATGTCATCGTACTGATGACAAAAATGACAACAAAACGATGAAAATATTTATGAAATTCCCGACTTTTCCCACTTTGAAACATTCCCCCTCATAGGCACTCCGAAAGTTCTACACGGGCCTTTTTTAATTTTTTTGCCGCGATCTTTTCCATTTCAAGTGAAGACTTGAATATTTGTGTGAAACTACATTTTTGAATCTTTGAAATTCCTATTAACGAATGTCAAAAAAGCGAAAAGAAAAAGTCATACCCCACGTTCACTTTCGTATCAGCTGATTGACACTACAACGGAAGTCTGGGTGGGTAATCAAACTGCACCATACCATGCATTTTATAAACAAAAGTCGACCATTTTGGATGTAAATTGGTAAGTATTTTACTTTTTTTCATTTTATAAATAACTCTTAAAATTGAGATATAGCTTTGAACCTACTACACATTTCCTACTTTTGGTACCTAGATGGAGTATTAACTCTTAGTGAAACACAAGTTACCTTGGACAAGGAAATTGAATCGGCGAGAAACTAACTAGAATTTTCAGGGTTACGTGCAGGGAATTTTGTTATTTTGTATGTATTTCGCCAAGAAAGATAGCATTGTCCAAGTTAATCTCACCAGAAAAAATTCCTGAGACACGAAATATAAAATGGAATTCCATTATTGGTAAGTGTTATTACTCCACCATCAGATTTGGAAAAATGTGTTCATAGCTATATCTCAATATAAAGAGTTATTTATAAAATGAGGAAAAGTAAAAAAAAATTTACATCCAAAATTTTGTGGTTGCAAGGGGTGTAATTGCGTTTGATGATTGCTATTTTGGTTTTAACCAAATTCGCACCGCGGGTTAATAGTTGGGATAGCACACAAGAACCTCATTCCTTGTGGGATAATACTCAATCAAACCGAGTCAGCAATATTTCGATATTTGTTGTGTTCGGTGACTTACAAAGTCCATCGCAATCTCCAAAATATATTTTTAATTTTTGTGTTGAAGTTTAACGTTGAACTTTGATTGCAGGTGTGTTGTCAATAACCATGTTTCATTGAGTATGTGCTAAATAATAGCATAGCGATGATAATTATAAAGTTATTTCATTTTTATTTCACTGAAACCGCGTTGTCAAAAACTAAAAAAACGACTTATTTGCATTTGAGTTATAATATAAGGGATATTTTCAGCAACAAAATAAAAATTAAACTGTGGCATCACATCATTTCGCACTTGTTTATTTTTGGTATTTCGGTCTCTGTGACATGTCGAGGGCTGAACGGAAAACTGTCGTAACTCACATTTTTTTCAAAAATCATATTTTTGCATTTTTGACTTTTTTTCCACTAATACATATGTACAAAAAATCCTAGCACCATATTCCTATATTAAGTCACATAAATATGATAGTTGCAAAAAAGTCGTATCTCAATCCCTATATTTTTAGAAATGGAAAACTGTCGTAACTTCAGTTACATACAGTTTTCCATAATGAGAGTTCATATTACATACAATGATCTTGATGGAAAACTGTCGTATCTTAGATCATGGACTAATTTTATGAACAACTGATTATGTCACCATTGTGATATCATGATATCTGGAACTTTTGTTTTTACCCTTTCCTTGATCAAAATTATGGTTTTCAAAGGAATGTTGGAAGTTTAATGGTAATTTCATAAGAAAAGAGAAAATGAGATATTGTGTTATGTGCTAAGTTTGAAGATGATACTCCAATTTCACACTGAGATATTTTGGGGTTTATCAAGGCTGTTTTCTCTTTCCTAAAAGTGTATTTTCTCCAAAATCATAATATTTCCCAATTCTTTTTCTTTTTTTTCTTCTGATTAAATTAATTTTATGAAGACATATTTTTTGGATTTAACCAACAGAAGATCATTGCCTTGAATCGTTGCTTTTTTTACCACTGTACATAAATACGGACAAGAGCTGAAGTTTTTGTAAAAGCAATTTAACCAAAATTTGAAAAGATACCTTACTATCCCAGTTTTGAAAATTGCACATATTTTCCCAATTCAAAAGACACATGCAAAATAACTTTAAGGTGTTTTTCTTTAAGTACACTATATGGACAGAATTTGGGATGAGAGTTTGCAGTGCAAACTTTTCCCATTTATTTCTTCATTAAATTGTCATTTCAGATAGCTTAAAACCTACCATAGAACCTACCTATTTATATCTGTCTAAGGTTAATTTCATTTTGAGTAGATGTATTTTTTCATTTATCTATTTCGCGACAAGAATATTTGGCTCTGTGGCACAGACCAACATTTTTATATCAGTTGGTTTAGTCATTTTGTATCTCTGAGGTTTTTATAAAATTATCTTCGAATATAATGTTTATGATCTTTATTAAATAATATATAAAGTTTACCATTACATTGCTTTTGTCATTTGACCATGATCCCAAACTTTTAGTACATTTGGCTCATCTGTCAATCAACACAGTTGTTACCGAATATTAACTCAAAAGGAAAAGGAAATTAAATTTTGCCATAATTAATCAGACTACTCTGTTAGATTACTCCATGGATATGCCTTTCATCACAAGAGCAAAACGTGAAGATCTGGATCTACGATATTTGCTTCTTGGTCAGAAATAACCTAATGATTATAAAAGTGAACATTTTAGATCCAAATAAGGCAGCACAGTTGTGCCGGCTGATATGGAGCTCTACACTGTTAGCCCATCACACCCAGCAATGAAAGGTATAACCATGGAGTAAAGGGTTAAGTGCTCCTTGATTTCAGCAAAACAACCATTGATTTTGCCAAAAAAGGGGTTAGTTTTCCATTGCAATACAAATTCTGTCGCAATCATCGTATCAATAACAAAATCCATTAAATACTGGAAAAAAGCAATTTTTGCGAATAAATTAAAAACAAAATGTACAACAATAGCAGTAAATTGTCCTTCAGTTAAACCATACTCATCAAAGTTTTGCCTTATAGGTCATATTTATATCTGCTGTTTGAAAAGAAACAAGAGCCAGTCGGAAACGACTGCAAGCTCGACTATTCGAAAAGTTAGAATTATTAAGCACATTGTAACTGGGCTTCATTTAAACTGGGGAGTGATTCAGGAGTTTATGACGCCTCCAACAAACACACATGAACAAAAGTTTCTTAATCCAAGTTAGGAAATCAATAAATTACACTTAATTTATTCTTGTAGATTTTTTGGGGTTTACACAACCCAGCCCATACACCCCTGATCCCACACCCATCAACCCACTATCTTTGCCCACCTATAGTGGTGTGGCTTGGTGTAGTACAGTATGGTATGCTGGTTGCTGGTGTTGTCATTGTTGGTGTTGTTGTTGGTGGTGGTAGTGTTGTTGCTGGTGGTGGTGGTGGTGGTGGTTGTTGGTGTTGTTGTTGATGTTGTTGTTGGTGGTGGTGTTGATGTTGGTGGTGGTGGTGTTGGTGCTGCTGGTGTAGTAATAGTATAGTAAAAGTATAGTAATAGTAATAGTAATAGTATAGTATAGTATAGTATAGTATAGTATAGTATAGTATAGTATAGTATAGTATAGTATAGTATAGTATAGTATAGTATAGTATAGTATAGTATAGTATAGTATAGTATAGTATAGTATAGTATAGTATAGTATAGTATAGTATAGTAATAGTAAAGTAAAGTATAGTATAGTATACTATAGTAGTAGTATATTATAGTATAGTAATAGTATAGTAATAGTATAGTATAGTATAGTATAGTATAGTATAGTATAGTATAGTATAGTATAGTATAGTATAGTATAGTATAGCATAGCATAGCATAGCATAGTAATAGTATAGTAATAGTAATAGTAATAGTATAGTAAAGTATAGTATAGTAATAGTAATAGTATAGTAATAGTAATAGTATGGTATAGTATAGTATAGTATAGTATAGTATAGTATAGTATAGTATAGTATAGTATAGTAAAAGTATAGTAAAAGTATAGTAATAGTATAGTAATAGTATAGTATAGTAATAATAAGTAATAGTATAGTATAGTATAGTATAGTATAGTATGGTATGGTATGGTATGGTATGGTATGGTATGGTATGGTATGGTATGGTATGGTATGGTATGGTATGGTATGGTATGGTATAGTATAGTATAGTATAGTACAGTACAGTACAGTACAGTACAGTACAGTACAGTACAGTACAGTACAGTACAGTACAGTACAGTACAGTATAGTATAGTATAGTATAGTCTATGCCCCCACCCACCCCACAATTACTCAACACTTTCAACCAAAGTATGTTAAGTACATCTGTTTTAAACATTTTCTATAGCATTACATATGAAAAACACTAACATTGAACCTTTAAGAATTATTTATAAGTCTTAATTCTAATTTCAAGTGAAAAGGGCAAAAATCAAATATAAAAAAGCAAGGATGAGTTATGGGTCTTTGAAAATAAACCTGATGTAAGATAAAATAAAGGTATACAAAGTTTTAAACCTTAATTTTTAAGTCTAAAAAGGGCAGTAATTTGAAAAAATTCAAAGAGTTATGGTTCTTGGCATACATAGTCAGGGTCATGATGATGAATAAGTTTCAAAGCTATAGTACAAGAAGTATGAAAGTAACTAGCTTGCACGCAAACTTTAACCTGAAATTCTAAGTCAAAAAAGGGGCATAATTTGATTAAAAATGAAAGAAAGAGTTATGGTTCTTGGCATACATAGTCAGGGTCATGATGGTAAACAAGTGTCTTAAGTTTCAAAGCTATAGTACAAGAACTATTTAAGTAACTACCTTGCACGCAAACTTTAACCTGAAATTCTAAGTCGAAAAAGGGCCATTATTTGATTAAAAATGAAAGAAAGAGTTATGGTTCTTGGCACACATAGTCAGGGTCATGATGGTAAACAAGTGTCTTAAGTTTCAAAGCTATAGTACAAGAAGTATTTAAGTAACTACCTTGCACGCAAACTTTAACCTGAAATTCTCAGTCGAAAAAGGGCCATAATTTGTACAAGAAGAAAATTAGAGTTATGGTTCTTGGCAGACAAACTTGAATTATGATGATGAAGAAGTGTTGAAAGTTTCAAAGCTGTAGTATGAGTAGTATGGAAGTTATGGGTTTGTACAGTAGCTTGCACGCAAACTTTAACCTCAAATTCTAAGTCGAAAAAGGGGCATAATTTGATAAAAATGAAAGTTAGAGTTATGGTTCTTGACATACACACACGGGACATGATGATGAACAAGTGTGCCAAGTTTTAAAGCTGTAGTACAGGTAATATTGAAGTTATGAGTTTGTACAGTAGCTTGCACGCAAACTTTAACCTGAAATTTTAAGTCAAAAAAGGGCCATAATTTGATCAAAATGAAAGTTAGAGTTATGGTTCTTGGCAAACACACTCAGGACATGATGATGAACAAGTGTGCCAAGTTTAAAAGCTGTAGCTATAGTAGTTTTTAAGATATAGGTAGGTTGCACGTAAACTTTAACCAAAGCGGGACGGCGACGGCGACGCCGACGCCGACGCCCAAGTGAGTACAATAGCTCGACATATTCTTCAAATAGTCGAGCTAAAAACTAGTTTGTTATTCTAGTCAAAATTAAATTCTGATATGAACCTTATCTGAATTTCTTTTCTCCTTCGAAAATATTCATTAATGGTTGAAAGTAAAAGACATTTTGCATTAGTTTCCAAACATTTACTAAGACTTTCACAAACTTCATGTTAATCTATGGAAGTCAATATGCAATTAAGTATACAGTTGAATTTTTAAATACCTACAGTTGAATCTTCCTTAGAAGACACCTGTATTCAGCAGCCATCTGTCTTAAACTGACATCTTGTTATAATTTTTACCCGTCTTAAACAGCCACCCTAGTTAAACAGTCAATTTTTGTCACTCCCTTAGGTGGCTGCTTAATGCAAGTTTGACTGTATATAAAAAGAATACTATGAAATGTTAAACATTTGATAATACAAAAATTTTGCAAATATTAAATCCAGTATACTGCTTATAAATCAACAGTCTGCATTGAAGTTAATTTCCCTTAGTCCAAAACTGATCAACATGCATCAAAATATACATTTTATGACCTATTATGCATTAAAGGAAGTGAATAAAATACAATGGATACCAAAAAAGGTCCAAAGAAGGTATTAATATCACTTGTAATGTCAAAAGATAAGCTGTTTTGAGTTACGACAGTTTTCCATTAATTTTAGTATCAGTATTTTAAACATTTCAGATGTAAAACTGTCGTAAGTCAAAATTTGTTTAATATTATCTCAAATAATTTTTTTTTCAAAACATTAGATTTTATTATAGTAAAATATTGATATTTTATGCCTATTTGTTTAATAAAAACTTAAGAAAAATAATCAAGTAACAAAATATACAGTTTTATGCTTCTCCTGTAAACTTTTGAAAAAGTGAGTTACGACAGTTTTCAGTTCAACCCTCGATGTGCGAATTCAAAGTCTTACTGTAGTGATACTTTATCATTTGCATCATAAATATAATAAAATGTTGCAAATTTATGCAAGCGCGAAACGGTCATTCGTAAATTATGCGCGAAATTTGATCCCAAAGAAATTAATTTTATTAGGGTCAAAAACGACTGTAATAGACTTCAGCCAAAATCATTGACTTCAAAATACCCTCTTATTCTGTTTTAAAGATCATGTGTGAAGGTTGACTACCTACCGGATGTGGCAAAGAATATCAAGATTAGCCAGGAATACAGAGACGTCAACAACAGTCTGGATGAAATGCTGAACAAGCTACACAAAGAGAAAACCAAACGCCAGGAAAATCTATCAAGTCTTGAAAAAGAGAAAAACAAGGCCGACGAAGAAATCACTAGGTTGGAGGAAGAACTAAAGGCAAAAATAACAGTGCTAACACAACTAGCAAGAGCAGAGCTACTAGCAAAGTATAACGAAGGACGGAAAACTACTGAAGCTGACATTACTAACGTTGAAAGTGTAATTACCAAGGTAACATCGGGCAAAGATAAGTTGAAAAGTGGCAACGATGCACAGCTGTTTGAAACGTTAAGGGTGGAAAGATGATTATAAAGGATGGACAAACCTTGTTGTCGGCGCTATCAAAAACGCGGAAAAAGAAATGTCTTACGTTTATGCCAGATAAAGACCTTCAACAACTGGCTCAACAACTGAACCTGCTGGGCACAATATACATCAAGGATGAAGAAAGTGACGAAGGTTTGGCTGAAGTGCGAGAATACACTGCGAAGCTGCAGGGCAAGTATAAAGTTAATGACACTCAATGCATAGTAACTTCAGTCTGCATATTGGACGATACAACAGTAATGATATTTGACGAAGACAACAAATATCTGAAGAGAATGAATATGACAGATTTCAAGGTTGTGGATCAGCTTAAAATGGAGAAGTATTCTTTCTCTGTTTGCAGGACAGGATCCCAGGAGGTTGCTGTTTCTTTACTACAAGCGGAAAATACAGTTTGTATCGGTAGCTGGAACCATGACACTGACCAGATCGTTCAGTACAGATCATATCTGCCAAGGCATTGCTTTCAATCAGACCACCGGAGAATTGTTTGTGAGCAATAATGGCAAACAAGTGAAAGTTTATGATAAGACAGGAAACGTATTGAAATCATATGTTAATGATGATAAAGGCAAACCACTTTTCTCGAAAACACAATGCATCGCATGGAGTGCCGATCAAAACACATTATTTATAACTGATTTTAATAACGGACTGATAGCCCTGGACAAATTATCTTCTCTACAGTGGGTATTTTCCGACAAAGAGCTACGAAATGCATATGGTGTATGTGTGCTCCCTGGTGATGTTATCTTGGTGAATGGATATAACTCGGGCAATGTCATACAAGTTGACAAACACGGAAAGAAAGTAACAACACTCATTGGTGCCGGTGACAAACTGAACCATCCTACATCTCTTGCTTATCATCATAATACATCCAGACTAATTGTTGGACAAAACTCAAATGAAATTTACGTCTACACATTATCTTCAAAGTAGTTTATAAAACACATCGAATTACAGTGAAACCAGTGACACTGACACTCAATGGTTTACCAAAAATCGCCTTTTGTGTCGTGATGTTTCTTTAGAATACGTAGCGGAAATACATTTAAACTTCTGTGTTATGAAGAAAAAAGTTATCTTTAAGTTAGTAAAGTCCAATCTCTATTACATTACATTATGAGATATTTTGGCAATATAGGACACGCCATGGGAAAATGTGTCTTTGGTCAGAATTTGGAAATTTTAGTTTTTAATATTAACTAAATCATGTTAATATTACTTGTTTCTCATATTTAATTGAAGACTGTGTTACACATTTTGACACCATAATGTTATTGAACGCTAAATGCATAAGTAATGTGGTCTGCTCAATATTCATCACGTTATTTCAAGTATTGACGTCAACATTCCAAAGGTACCCTTTCTCTTGAAGATCCCCATATTAGATTTTGTTTATGAAACACATTAGAAGAAAAATGCATTGGTAATTTAAACTTCACCTGGGTGTAGTTATCAGTTTAAATTACCCCCTAAGTGGTGATATGCTAATTTCAAACCATGAGAAAGTCAGTCATTGTGGATGTCAGTATAAAGGCATAGCCGAGCTAGCCTTTTTGGGAATACGGATGGTGTGTACTGTGTCTGTCTCTTGACTGGGCGCTGCAGCCGTATATGTATTGCTCTGGGGTTATAAATACATTGAATTCTGGATTAATATAAGAAATCAGAGTCTCAAAAATAGTCTCTGAAATATATGAAATTATTGTCTCTGTAATATATGAAATTAGTGTCACTTAATTATATGTAATCCTTGTCACTACATTATATGAACTCATAGTCTCTGAATTATATGAATCATACAATATCAAAGCAAAAGGAATTATATGAAATCATATACTCTGAATTATATAATATCATAGCCTATGAATTAATGAAATTATAGTTTCTGAATTATACGATATCTAGACTAGCCTCTAAAATATATAAAGTTATAGTCTATGAATTATATGATCTTATAGTTTCTTAATTATATGATATCATAGCTTAGAAATTATATGAAATCATAGTCTCTGAATAATATTATATCATAGCCTAGGAATTGTATGAAATTATAGTCTCTGAAATGTATGATATCATAGCCTAGGAATTATATGAAATTTTAGTCTCTGAATTAAACGATATCATAGCCTCTGAAATATATATATATAGTCTATGAATTATATGAAATCTTAATGTCACTAAAGGGACATGACCAGACATGATTACAATTACAAATGTTCTTTATCTTTTTTGTTTATATGAGAACCTGTTGGGGGCGAATTTGGGTTGGTGCAACCTAGTATCTGGTTTAAATCCCCTGAGGCAAAAATGGGTTTTTTTTGGTATTTTTTTCGTTAATTATGTGTAATGTCGCATTTAAACTGATCATTTGATAAATCCATGCTCTCGTTCATGTATACGTTTAGGCTGCGTGGAGTGACTGTGTTTCTGGATGTGGCAATACTTATATGCATATTTCAATGTTTACATTAATTTAAACACGTGACACAAAGAGACATGCACTGGTATGACTACAGTTACAATTGTACACACGCAAAAATAGATGCAATTTAATTCATCTTACAATAATTTAAGCACGTGACATAAACAGTGTGTTTCATTACCATGAAATATTTACGAACAACAACATGATTTGTAATTCGCACTTAATATCTGTAATTATAAAAAGTGAATTAATCATTTGTATACTAACTGTGCAATATTTATGGGTACATGATAAGACCATTATTCACATAGTTACTGTAGGAAAAGTATAATACAAACACTAACTGACACAACTATTTTAAATATCATCCCCATTTAAAAATGGGTTCGTTAGATATACATTCACGTGATGTTGTATTTGTCTTCTCTTTAGAGTCATACCTGAATAAAAATATAACATAAATAAACTGTAGATAAATATTAAGTGTTTCTAAAATGCTATATAAGCTATCCTTTTTCTTTTTAAGTATTTCCAGATATCATTACCACGGTATTTATCCCAATTATCAGCGCTTGGATGATATGAGCGGCTCGAGTTGCGGATGAGTGTGAAAAAAACATATGTTTACTTTAATCTTTTACTAATGCCGATTTAAATCACGTTAGTGATTTCAATTATTCTAAGCCAACATGAGGCATACAAAACTGCAATGTTTTTTTTGCAGACAGTCCCTATGTGGTGAAAATTAAATTATAATTATGATAATTTAAAAAGACATTATTTTAATTGTAATATTATAGTAACATTTCCGTTTTAAGACGGCGATGTTCCCCTCGGTTATCGGTATGACAAATTTAGGAAAACCTAACGCCGATTACGACCTAGACTAAATTAAAAAATACAGGCGCAGTTTAAAATCAATATTGCAACAAGATATTTCAGAGACCGATTTTCTATGGATATTAACGTTGTTTGTGTCGTGTCGCGGCTGTGAAATGTATCCCCGTACCTTTAATGAGTGCTGTTATCAGTTACTTTCTTTATAGGTCGTTGAGCACGATATTTATGTACTATGTTTATAATTGTTCTAAATTTAGATTGTTTTTAAACATTTTGGCAAGTATTAATATTGATGGTTTTAATTCCAAGCCAATATAGATATGAATATATTGTTCAATCAATCCAAGGATATACTTCCTGCTTTTTAAATTTCGTCTTTGGCGTTGTTTGTGATATGCAGGATTTATATTCTCAGATTCCCTATCAAAGTTCTATTCTGTTTAGTTCCACCCATTGTTTTCTCGTTTAGGGCAAACCCATTCTTTCATCTAATGACCATACGCCGCTGAAAATGGAATGGTATTAATCTGACTTTTCCTCCCACTCTTCTCTCTCATCTACTCTCTGTGTCTGTTAGCTGGTTACTCTGGGTTACTGAAACTTACAAATCAGTGCACAATAGAAGACAGTGATTATTAATAATAATAACTGCAGTACAGAAAATATGCTGCCATCTTGAATTCCAACACTCAAGAAAGAAACTCCAAATAAACTAATAAACTCTACAAAACTGTACTTTATAAAACAATTACAATAAAGGTTGGTAATTGCATCATTAAAACAATAAAACGTAACTAACCATGGATAATCCAGTTTCCTAATTTACTGATTTTATTACAAAGTAAAAATGAATGCCCAATGTGCAACATAATTACACAATGGCTGACCAAAACGTTCTGACAAAAATTAACCTCACATGACCCTTACTTTGGAGGAAAATTAAACGCTTGACTAATTACAATGGTAATGAAAGGGAGATAACTTCAAAAATGGTAAAACTTAATACAAACTGAATTATCTCTCTTAAATGAATAAAATCTCAACTGGGCTACACCAATATGATATTCTACAGCGCTCGCATGCCTACTACATAACAATTGTTCTGTTGATTTTTATGCTTACCTCTGGTTGCACGACGGCGGCTAGCTTTGTTTCTTTTATCCCAATCGCTCCTTACCCATCGTCATTTTTTCATTCGCTCTTGGCGGTGACTAAGGAGACGGTGGCGGTGGCTACCTTCGTCGTTCGCCAATCGTCTGTTCGCGAAATGCATCAAAGAAAGAAGGGAGATCGAAGGAACAATGACATTTTGTCATCGCTCCTACTCCTTTGTCCTTACAAAAGTGTTTTTGCCATCGTCACTTTGAGTCTTTGAGAAAGGGCTCTCACGAAATGGGAGCAAGACATTTCAACCCCTATTTCAACATCTCTTTCATTTAAAAAATCAAAGACTTTTCAAATCCTTCTGGTATTTCAACATCCTCAAAAATAATAAAGATATTTCAACACCCAGAAATTTCAAGCCTTCTGTCTTAATTATTAATAAATGGGCATTGAAATTTATGTTTTTAGTATTTTATTTCCGAAATGCATCATGCATAATTATGAATGAAATAATACTAGTAACCAAATAATAAATAATATAACGGAAAACCTTATCAGTCAGTGCAATCCGTTTTATTTTCAAATTTGAAGAACACATGAGGATATCGTTATCTTTTATTATGTTGACATTCCGTATAAAAACGAAACCGCTGTATTTCGGTGTTCCTTACGAATTAAGCCGATTATCTACGGAAATAAATAAAACGTTTTATTTTATTTATTAATTTTGTTCACTAGTTATAAATTGTACGTGTTTGAGTAATGGTAAATTATGAAGACTAAAATGTGTATAATATTTAAATACAAGGTACAGATTAAAATCTAAAGAAATATTGTCATTTCAATGTTAGCAAACAGCGAACACGGAAGTTTAAATAGAACTAGGACAACTAGATACCGATATAGTACACAAAAGCAAAATGGCGAGCGGATTATCAGCGTCGTTAAGTGGCGGATCGGAAGAAGGATTTGATACGTATTGCTCTCCTTGTTTTAACAATGGAATATCTAAAGAAGCCAAGAAATACTGCGTTGATTGTTGTGTTAACTACTGTGAACCATGTCTCAAAACTCATAACCAAATTCCGTTATTGCAAGGTCATCAGATTGTTGACAAGTCTGGACAAGGCGTAAGAAGTGCGCGGACGGCCCTGCCGACAGAACAGTGTGTGATACACCAAGGGAAGCTGGCAGACATGTTCTGCACGGACCACGATACTGTCTGCTGTGCAGCTTGTATTGCGATCAATCACAGGTATAACGCATTTTAGATTAAAAATAATGATTTACTACACAATATGCTAAATTTTTCTATTTTCTTTGGCGTTTCAATTTCGAATTCGCAAAAAAGTGATGATAGCTTTTGGGGGTCATATATCGGTACTAGCCACATAATCTTAAGGGTATTAGATACTGTTACTAAAATAGATTTTTGTAATCGAGCCATAACTTGATCAGGTTTAAGGTGAATGTCAACAAAGAAAAACCAACATTGTACTAGTACTTTATTACGTTACCCCATTTCTAAGTGTTTTAATCTTATTTCCAAGCTTAAACCCTGTAAATTCCCTTTTCTATCCATTACCATAAGACCTTTATTACTTATTTTAAAGCTGTAATTTAAAACTTAATTATTTCACACCGATTGTGCCTGGGATCACTGCAACCACAAAGGTCGTGTTATTTGTTGGAAATGTCACAATGCTACATTAACCTTACTACTTCCAAAGTCTTTTATACCTTAAAATCAAACTAAAAATAAACGTTTTTCAAGTTTAAAGTATTTTGTGAAGTTTTGTTAAGACATACCAGTTCACCGGTATTCCAAAGTTCGAAATAGGCCTACTAAACACTGTTCAACACCATGATAAGATACAATATTGCAAATAACCATTTACTTTTTTTAGCCATTTAAATTTAGTTTTTGTGATGGATGTCACGCTTAACTGCTACGCGTTGTCAATTATTGCACTCGAGCGTCTGCCATAGTCTTTGTCGATGCGGCGATCGACCAGAAGTAAATAATATATCAATTGTTCGAGTTCGTCAATGTTCAGGTCAAATGCTATTCATTGCGACTTAAATAAGCATTTTTTACTCGTTCTAACCAAATATTTCTATCATGGGATATGAAATAAAAAATAACCGGAACTGGTTCATAATCAGAACTGATTGACAAACTGTAGACTAAGCCTTCAACGTGACTTCGCATCGGCACTACAACCCTGTATTGCCACAACAACCTGTTGTTCGCCACCAAAAACTTTGAAAAATTGGAACAAAGTTATACATCACGATTCTTTGAGCAATCATCCGTTTGTCTGTAAGAAATAAGTATAAAAGTCAATACTTAACTAACAACACAGCATGATGAATATATTCACCTCATAGGCACTCCGAAAACTCTACAAGGTCCTATTTTGTAATTTTCCGCAAACTTTTGCATTTAAAGTGAAGGCTGGAATATTTGTGTGGGACAACACTCTCGGATCTTTGAAATTCCCAGAGCGAAGTGAATGTGTCCTACTCTGAGTCTCACCGGTCACCTCTATTATCTGCTTATTGACACCACAATGGAAGTAGCATTGCTACAATTCTAACAAGTAACACGAACGTTGTAGACGCACGAGTCTGAAATTACGTTTAATGGTTGCTTTATCGGTTGAACCCTAATATCCTCGAAAGTACACAAGAACCTCATTCTTGGTGGGATTCGATCTCAGTCAAACCGAGCCTGCAATATTTCAATATTTGGCTTACAAAGTTCTCTTCCATCGATCTATCGCAATCACTAAAAATATTTTAGGTTAAAGTTTAAACTATAAATTTTGATTGCACACAGGGTGTCAATCACTGAGTTTTATTTAGAGTATATGATAAATACTTTCATCATGATCATAGCGATTACAAAGTTTCTTCAACAAGTAATAATCATAAATTAATTAGATTTATTCGTGATTTATTTCACTGAACCTTGCGTTGTCAAAAACTAAAAAAGAGAGACTGTTTGCAATTATGATATAAATAAGATCTATTATCAGCAACAATTCTATAAACTTTTATCAACTTCATATATTAAACATTATTATTTTTTGTTATACTTTTTATTATAAACAGATTATATAAAATTTAATACTGTGGAATCACATCATTTCGCGCAGTTTTTTTTCGTATTTCGCCCTCTGACTTGTGGGAATTTAAACCTTTAGAGATATTTATCATGCTTAGTACATGTAGTATGCCCAATGAATATAATTATTTTCCTTAAATCGTGCAAGTGCGAAACGGTCATTCGTAACTTATGCGTGAAAATTCGCCCCAACGAATTAAATTATAAGTATTAAGGTTTGAAATAGACTGTAATAGAAAACCACTTATTTTTTAAGATCATGTGTGAAGGTTGACTACGTACCTGACGTAGCAAAGGGTGTCAAGACAAGCAAGGAGTACAGAGACATCAACGACAGTCTGGATGAAATGCTGAACAAGCTGAATAAAGAGAAAACCAAACGACTGGAAAATCTAGCAAGTATTGAAAAGGAAAATAAAAGGGCCAACGAAGAAATCACGAGCTTGGAGGAAGAATTAAAGAAGAAAATAACTGAGCTGGCACAACAAACGAGAACAGAGCTTCTTGCAAAGTATACTGAAGGACGAAAAGCTATTGAAGGTGGCATTCGTAATGTTGAAGATGCTATCAACAAGGTAAAAACAGGCAAAGATAAGTTGAAAAGTGGCAACGATGCTCAGTTGTTTGTAAATGTTAAAGGTGGAAATGTGATTATAAAGGATGGACAAACCTTGTTGTCAGCGCTATCAAAGACGGGGAAAAAGAAATGTCTTACGTTTATGCCAAATAAAGACCTTCAACAACTGGCGCAACAACTGAACCTGCTGGGCACAATATACATCAAGGATGAAGAAAGTGAGGAAGGTTTAGCTGAAGTGCGAGAATACACTGCGAAGCTGCAGGGCAAGTATAAAGTTAATGACACTGATTGCTGGGTGACTTCAGTCTGCATATTGGACGATACAACAGTAATGATATTTGAATACACAAAACAGAATCTGAAGAGACTGAATATGACAGATTTCAAGGTTGTTGATCAGCTTAAAATGGAGGACTATTCTTGGTCTGTTTGCAGGACAGGATCCCAGGAGGTTGCTGTTGCTCTTTACACAAGCAGAAAATACAGTTTGTATCGGTAGCTGGAACCATGAGATTGACCAGATCGTTCAGTACAGATCATTACTGCCAAGGCATTGCTTTCAATCAGACCACCGGAGAATTGTTTGTGAGCAATAACGGCAATCAAGTGAAAGTTTATGATAAGACAGGAAACGTATTGAAATCATACGTTAATGATGATAAAGGCAAACCACTTTTTTCGAAATCAGCATACATCGCATGGAGTGCCGATCAAAACACATTATTTATAACTGATTGGGATAACGGACTGATAGCCCTGGACAAATTATCTTCTCTACAGTGGGTATTTTCCGACAAAGAGCTACGAAATGCATATGGTGTCTGTGTGCTGCCTGGTGATGTTATCTTGGTGAGTGGATTGAATCCCACAATGTCATACAAGTTGACAAACACGGAAAGAAAGTAACAACACTCCTTGGTGCTGGTGACAAACTGACCAGTCCTAGAGCTCTTGCTTATCATCATAATACATCCAGACTAATTGTTGGACAAAACTCAAATGAAATTTACGTCTACACATTATCTTCAAAGTAGTTTATAAAACACATCGAATTACAGTCAAACCTGTGAACACTGACTCTCAGTGGTTTACCAAAAATCGTCTTTTTTTATATTTCTTTAGAACACGTAGCGGAAATACATTAAAACGTCTGTGTTATGAAGAAAAAAACTTTAAGTTAGTAAAGTCCAATCTCTGTTACATTATGAGATGTATTTTGTCAATATAGGACAAGCCATTGAAAAATGTGTCTTTGGTCAGAATTTGGAAATTTTAGTTTTTAATATTAACTTAATCATGTTAATATTTTCTCATTTTTCTCATATTTAATTGAAGACTGTGTTACACATTTTGATACTATAATGTTATTTAACGCTAAATGCATGATAAGTAATGTGGTCTGCTCAACTTATCACGTTATTTCAAGTATTGACGTCAACTTTCCAAAGGTACCCATTCTCTTGAAGATCCCCATATTAGATTTTGTTTATGAAACACATTAGAAGAAAAAGATAATTGAATTGGTAATTGAAAATTCACTTAGGTGCAGTTATCAGTTTTAATTACCCCCTAGGTGGTGATATACATTGTAATAATTTCAAACCATGAGAATGTCAGTCATTGTGGGTCAGTATAAAGGCATAGCTGAGCTATCCTTTTTGGGGGATATGGATGGTGTGTACTGTGTCTTGTCTCTTGGCTGGGCGCTGCCGCCGTAGATGTATGGATTTGGAGTTATAAATACATTGGGTTCTGGATTGATATATGAAATCATAGTCTCGGAAATATATGAAATCATTGTCTCTGACCAATATGTCAGTGTTATTCCCATAGTAGGAAAAGTATACATGTAGTATAAGCACTAACTCGCAACTATTCTAAATATCATCCCCATTAAAAATGTATTACTAAAGAATCCATTTTAAATGGGGATGATATTTAGAATAGTTGTGAGTTACTAAAAAACCGAATCACTTGAAATTGTGTATTTGTCTTCTCTTCAGAATAATACCTTACTTAAAATATAACATAATAAACGGTAGATAAATATTCAGTGTTTCCACAATGCTATATGATATCCTTTCCGTTATCCTGATAGTATGGTATCCAGAAGTAATTCATGATATCATTACAACAGGCAATGGTGTATCTGTTTTAAATTTGTAGTTTTCTTCATCATTTATTCAATCTAAAGGTTTGGCACAATTCCTCAGATGGTGCATTAAGTAGAGAGATGGTCAAAGACGACCGGTAGGCACATGCGTAGAACCAACGAATTACTATAAGCTATATAGATAGCTTCCTTACATTAAAAAATGAGAGGTCAGTCAACAATATTAACTAGTAAACGGAGGCTCATATATATGAAATACATTTGCAAACGTACACAAATTATCTTTGGAACCGATTGCTTTTCCCCGGAAGGAATGCATATATTATATAGGTTAACCAAAGGGTCATAACTCATTAACACATGCTTTCACTTGTTGTCTAGTCATGTTATGTTAATCTACATGTTAAGGTACTCTTCCGATACGCAGTTTTGTTAAATGCCGATAAATAATGCAGATGGGAGTGGTGCCACAATATTAGCAAGAAAGCATTTCCATAACTGCAGAAACAACCTGAAATATATATTTTTTTTTATTAGAAAAGTTTCACAAAGTTGAACTGCACTACAACTGAAGGTTGCTAACAAATAGCGCAAAAATGTTGATGAGCAATATTTTTATTCAAATATCGGAATACAACATAACATTAAATGCACACATTGTCTAGTTAAACCCCTTTCGCTTTCAACACCGCAAAACTAAACTGCCGTCGACAGTGCCATTATTAATAAGGTTTTAGAACTGTAATATGAACTTTGCAGATTGGGATTTTGTTGTTTTCATTTCCAAGTACATCCATTTAGACATCTAAACACGAGTTTTAACAAACATTTACCGTGCGTAACTCGAGAAATTTAGTATTTTAGAAGGGGACCCTCTGTTTCGGAAAATGGGCTGTAAAATCAAACATACCAGAAGCTAAATTGATCTCTATTTCTTTGAAACCTTGTAAAATTTTGTAAAATAACGGCTAATTGTTTAAGGACATCATATCTGAACAGGAAAAATCAAGCATTATGTTTAGAATTTATTTCTAACACTTTATAAATTGACTTTTTTAAAGTGTACCCCATCTTCGGAAATGCACATTTTTCCGATCTGCAAAAATTAAGCAAGTTTTTATCTGTGATTTTTGTGCATGTGTAATGCAGTAAAATAGTTGTGTTATACATTAAAATTATCTGCAATGTGTACAGTATAGAATCAAATAATTAAAAAAAGAGCACCTCACCATCTTCGTTTTCATTTTATTGGCCTACAAAATAGGTACCTATGGCCCAGACCAAACGGTTAAAAACCACAAAAACCAAAGGGCTTGGTTTAGGAACGGTGATTTTTTATACCCCTCTCAAATTTTTTGAAAAACAAGAAATACGCAAGCTATCAGCTATGCTGGTTAAAATTTAAACTCAAAAAAAGTAATTTTGGCAACCGTAACCATAGCAACCAAAGCATTCTTTTAAAGGAACAAATCATCGTGCAAACACATAAAAATAGTTTAATAAGACAAGTATCACAAAATTACTGTTCAAATATAGAAACAATAAAATAGCAACATTTTCCTAAATGAAAGTACAGATTCCATAATCATTTTACTTTCATATTGTAATTCTTTTGCTGTATAATAAAAGAGTCAGTACTTTGTAATAATATCATTACAATATTTCAGTTTTCATGATTACTAAATTAAGATGAAGAATAATAACAATTATTTCCCAATTTTAAACCTATTGATTATACTATTTTCTCCAAAAATTTCCTCACAATATTTAAAAAAAAGAAGAAAAAGGGAAAAAAGGTTCCTCTCTCGAGGATTGAACCGGGTCCGTCAAAAACAACAGTTCTGAGCGTTAACATTACACCACGGAGGTTTGATCAAACCGAGGGCATTTCATATAAGCTTTATTTATTACTGAGTGTTGTTCGTCTATAGACTTATTTTGAGTATTTGTTATGAAAATATTTGTTTACTTTACATCAATTTTATATCCGCACTTTGTTATCATTTGATTTAGTTATTAATGACGACGTCGTCATAATCGCGGAAAACACCTAAAGAGTATATTCCTTTTACGAAAAATAGTATCAACCAGAAACGTACGAATCGGCGTTCGGAAAAAAAGAATTAGTGACGATGTTTGGCGAAAATATTACAGTTCTAAAACCTTAAGCATTTTTACTACTCTTTCCTTCGATGAGCGTTACATATGACGATGCGCCTTACACTTTGTAGTTTCATTAGATAATGAAAATGAAATAGAAATTCTGTTTTTAACTAGGCAAAAGTTATTCTGGTCTTTTGAGAAAATATATTAATAATATATTCATGAATGTTCATATTTATTAGACATGTATTATTTGCCATAAAGTTCGGCCTCTCTATCTTATGTTAAATATTAACGGGATGTTTATTTATTAATTGCCTTATGTATCAGTAAAAGTCTTAAAACCGTCTTAAATAGAGAAAATAAAAAAAATCTTGGAAAAAGTACTTTCAGTCATTCATTTTGCTTGTTTAGTTACATACAATTTATGTTAAGGTCAAAGGACAGAGAAAAACTTATTTATATAAAGTATTCTACCGCTTTATTTCGATTGAGCATTTAAAAATCCAAACAATTATTTTAGTAGATCACATTTTCTGTAAAACGACTCAAATCATGGTACGTGAACTTACACCTTTTTATCTGGTAGCGACCTTTGAGATTGTTTGTGACTATGTGTAAACCTGGTTAGAACTATCGAACTTTCGAAAGTTTGCTCTATAGTTTAACTCCGGATGGCTCAAACACACAGAATATGGAGTATATAATCACTATTACTCAATGATCCACCTACCTCCAAGTAAAGAAACGTACTTGTTTCCAAGTTTTGATGTAAAGGTCACAAAACTGAGAAAGCAACTTAGCTAACTGAAAATACAGCTCTCGAAAACTGGGAAAATAATAACAATTAAAAGTCGAGGAAAATTTCAGAAATTTGACCATACGTATGAGCTTCACTGGAGGTTTTGTTTGGATCTTCGTAGATTAAAAACAAACATTTAAGATTTACGTGATACTGATGCGATTGAAGTTTACAAATAGAATCATCTGCTATCTCATGCCACAAACATTTTTCTCATTTAAAGTATGTTTCCCTAAAATTTGAAAACGATTTTGTTCATGAAGATCAGAGAAAATCGATAGCAGAATTAAAATCGGAACGAGTTTGAGGAATGATTTTCCTTTGAAGTTGAAAAGTCAAATGTGCAGCTGTAGCTGAGGCTTAGAATTTAAGGCTAAATAAGCAAACAGAAAAAGCCAAACGCAGGAAAACGCACCCAGTTTCTTCACTGGTAAGAAGTGACACGATTCAGCTTGCCGCGGTAATGCTGGGGATTGCGCTAAGTACTCTTCTAACCATTACTCAAAGTCCCTGGTAGACCATCCCTGTCGAACACTGGGTTCCCCAGCCGGTAGGGTTTGTTGATGTTGGAGCCTGGGAAAAATTAAATGAGGCCTGTTGGATTGTAGGAGTAGGAGTTTCCATATGTTGGACCGAACCCCCAAAATTTTCATTATTTTTGCTCCTTGACCTAGGGAATTAAGGGTGTGATGGATTTACTGAGTCTTCAAATTAATGGAGAGGTGACAATTTTAGAAGCTCCATGATTAGAAGAATTAAAGATACTTATCACTAACACGCACTATGAAATATTTCTACCAAAATTAACAAATTACTAGTATTCGCAGAACTACCTCTTTTTGGTTAGTGAGCAGAAAGTTCTCAACAGGTGAGATCTCCTTCTGAAATGGTTAGACATAAGCCGATCTGGTATATGGAAGGCTCTTAACAGAAAAGATCTCCTTCAGAAATGTTAGAAATTAACATATCAGCTAAACAGAAAGTTCTCAGCAGCAGAGATCTTCTCATGGTGTCAGTTTAGGGTTCTCAACAGCAGAGATTTCCCTTAAACATGTTAGAAATTAACAGATAATCAGATAAATAAAAGGTTCTTTGCAGCAGAGATCCCCTTCTCAAAGTGTAAGTTAGTAAAGGATTCTCAGCAGCATAGATCCCTTTCTCAAAGTGTTAGTATAGGGTTCTCAACAGCAGAGATCACCTTAAAATGTTAGAATTTAACATATCACGTAAATAGAAGGTTCTCAGCAGCAGAGATCTCCTTCTCGAAGTGTTAGTCAGTATAGAGTACTAAACAGCAGAGATCCACCTGTAAAATGTTATAAATTAACTTATTAGCTAAATAGAACGTTTTCAGCAGCAGAGTTCCCCTCCTGGTTTTAAACAGCTATTTTAATCTACATCAAATGCTAATAGGAAACAGAAAAAAATGTTAAAAGGCCATAACAACAGCGAAGCGCTCAAATAACAGAGTTGCTTACTGCGATAGTTTACATGCACCGTATACTTCACTGTTAACTAATTAATAACCATAATTCATGCAAAATCTTGTGAACTAGGTAAATTATAAATTATGTGGAAGGTTCCTTGAACAGCCGAGGTCTCCTGCGCAAAGCATTAGTAGGTAAAGGGTTCTCAACAGCTGTACAAAATATAATAGTCTAAATGTTAACATTCCAAAGTGCAGCAAGTTCAAAAATCTTATCAAACAATGAAATCAGGCTCTTTTATAGGTGACGAATATTTTCTGCTTTCTGATTGGCTAAAAATTAACTCAACCTTACTTAATGATTGACATAAAATCCTGATCATCTATAGAAATAGTATGTTATTTGTTTTGCTCCTATGATTTTGCAAACACTCCACTTCGAATGTAAATAATGAACGGCGAAAAAAAAGATCGGGTTGTAAACATCTAATTGAACTAAATTGTTGATTGATGTTGTGATCTTGTTATCTGATTAATAGGATATGAGAAAACATTGACATTTTGTGCTTTATGTTTTTCTCCCTTTTAAAAAAACTTGACGTGTCACATTACGATGTTCCCCTTCTAAACGTTAAAGACCTCGACTGGTTTCCCCTAAAATCTAAGATAACACTGCAAATTGTGTTGATTAACTTAATACGAAATCACTGTTTTTGGTGCATTTTTTATTGACCATTTCGAAATAAGTGTCTAAACAACGGAAGTCGGTATTTCCGTACAATCGGTCAATGGGGTACACGTCTGTATAGAGACATAGCAGTTACATGTAAGTGGCAATGAGTATTTTCCCCAAAATTCATTTTATAAAGTTTATGAAGAGTTTATGAAGGTTTATGGGGAAATCTTTTCTTGAACGAACCTAGAAGCTCGATTTGTTTCTTTTATCCATGTCATCGTGTTCTTACTTATTTTACTCCAGGAGCTCTGGTCTCGGTAAGATCATTGAGTACCCGCCCTTTAGCCTTGCAATGCTATTAGATTCTAATGTTTTATAATTATGTTTGTGTGCTTTTGCATGCAACATTATTGAGCCGATAAGTGGGTTGGAGTTGTTTCACCAATATAACTTGTATTTGTTTTGTGATATGAGATATGAGAACCTGTTGTGGCAGGTGTGAGGTTGGTGCACCCTAGAACCTTGTTTAAACCCCCAGTGGCAATTTGATTTGCCACTGACCGTTCCAAGGCGGTAACTCCTCGGGTTCTCATTTTTGTTAATTGTTAGTGGTGTCTCTTTTGAACCTGATCATGCTCTCTCCATCTCTTCTTTTTGACTTTGCGGGGAGGCTGTTTTTCTGAATGTGGCCATTCCTGATATGCATATTTCCTCTTTTTATAAATTGAAGCCAGTTTTTGCCTTTTGCAACATTAGTGATAACTTAACAGTGTATTTTCATTTCATAACTTTGTCATGAATTTACTTACAAATTATGTACGGTAGGAAATAATTACATGTTTTATTTTTAATTTTGTTCATTCGTTATAACCTGCTTTATTGAGTATTAATATTAATTAAAACGTATAACATGTAGTATAAAGCACGCATTTAAACATTTATCAATATTGTCATTTTAGTTTTTGAAAACGCGGAACGCGGAAGTTTAAATCTAACTAGGACAAATAGATAGTACACAAGCAAAATGGCGAGCGTTCTATCAGCATCGTTAATAGGCGGATCGGAAGAAGGATTTGATACGTATTGCTCTCCGTGTTTTAACAATGGAATATCTAAAGAAGCCGAGAAATTCTGCGTCGATTGTTGTGTTAATTACTGTGAACCATGTCTCAAAACTCATAACCAAATTCCGTTATTGCAAGGACACCAGATTGTGGACAAGTCTGGACAAGGCATGAGAAGTGCGCGGACGGCCCTGCCAACAGAACAGTGTGTGATACACCAAGGAAAGCTGGCAGACATGTTCTGCACGGATCACGATACTGTCTGCTGTGCAGCTTGTATCGCAATCAATCACAGGTATAACGCACTTTAGATTAAAACAATGATTAATGATTTACTTCACGTTTTTGCAACACTGTATGCGAAACCTTTCTAATTTTTTTCTTGGCGTTTCAATTTCGATCGAATTAGCAAAAAACTGATGATAGCTTTTGGGCGTCATATATCGGTACTAGCCACGTAATCTTAAGGGTAGAAGATACTGTTACTAAAATAGATTTTTGTAAACGAGCCATAACTAGATCAGGTTCAAGGTGAATGTCAACAAAGAAAAACCAACATTTTACAAGTATTCTGTTACGTCACCCCACCTCTAAGTGTTTTAATATTATTTCCAAGGTTAAACCCTGTAGATTGTTTACGGTAATAATTTTAACAGTAAGTAGAAAACACTCTCCACTCTTATCTCTATTCTGGCAAGTTTTAAGAGGTCGCAAACATTGCAAATTGCGAAAACTGTCTAAAATTTCAAAAATGAATTTTGGGGGAAATACTTACTGCCTTCTAGATTTTAGTAAAGAAATGCATTTAGCTAATGATGTAGTTAATGTTTGCAAGCTCAATTTACACTACTCAAAAGTTCTAAACCGCCACTTTTTGTCCGTAATTCTTTATTAGAAAGACTTTGAATTCACTCTTTACTTATATT
The DNA here is from genome assembly GCA_038501625.1 of Corbicula japonica. Lineage (NCBI taxonomy): Eukaryota > Metazoa > Mollusca > Bivalvia > Venerida > Cyrenidae > Corbicula > Corbicula japonica. Next base: position 8,762,727 of record JAZAYU010000020.1, on the reverse strand, counting down.
CATATGCCAACAACAGTCCCCAACTTAAGCTTTAATCTTGTAATAATTGGCCTTGGAACAGTTTGGCGAGAGTTATCCTTAATTTTGCTAAAAATGCATTTCTTGCATAAAAAGGTCAAGCAAACAGAAATTTGCTCTAAATTCCTTGTTTTATTTTAATAGGACCCCTAATTAGTAGAAAAACAGAGAACATGTTTAATCAACAGCACATTTGTTTAAATAAACCCCTTTCAAAGTATCCTATTTTAAAATTACCTCCCTTTCAATTAAAGACTGTTTTGTTTTGACCCTACGATGTAAGTAAATGATATTGGATTCATTTAAGAAAACAATTAATAAAGATTAAAAAGACATTAAATAATTGGTTTTAAGACAAAACAGTTCTTTCCACAACCTCTCTTGACGTAGGGAAGAAACAAAACTAGCATATATTGTAAACATATACAATTAATGACTAATTAGAACTTTGGTTGAGTGTAGTCTTATTCATGTTCTAATAACCAAGCACATACTAAAACAAAAGAAAAACCGTCTGCATGCGAACTCTGAAAGTCATGGACCAAAGCAGCTCATACCTGAAAGAAGTATATGCTGGTCTACAATGTTTAGTGCCAATTCGTCAAAATAATGTTAGGGTTCCTGGCTCAAACTGAAAGTAGAAATCTACTCACCGAGTTTATTGACTATATGCTTAATAATATCATCATGATCATAGCGATTACAAAGTTCCTACACAAGTAATAATAAAAAATTTAAAAGAAATATTCGTAATTTATTTCACTGAAACTGCGTTGTCAAAAATTAAAAAAGAGAGGCTGTTTGCACTTATGATATTAAATAAGAGTTATTATCAGCAACAACCCTATAAACTTTTATCAACTTCATATATTAAACATTATTATTTTTTGTTATAGTTTTATCATAAAAAGATTGTATAAAAATCAATACTGTGGAATCACATCATTTCGCGCAGTTTAATTTTTGTGTATTTCGCGCTCTGACTTGTGGAACCTTTAGAGATATTTTATCATGCATAATATGCCTAATGAATATAATTAATTTTCTTTTAAGTTGTGCAAGCGCGAAACGGTCATTCGTAACATATGCGCGAAAATTCATCACAACGAATTAAATTATACTGCACTATTAAGCTTTGAAATAGATTTAAACCAAAATCAAGGTCTTCTAAAACCACTTATTTTTTTAAAGATCATGTGTGAAGGTTGACTACCTACCTGACGTAGCAAAGGGTATCAAGACTAGTCAGGAGTACAGAGACGTCAACGACAGTCTGGATGAAATGCTGAACAAGCTGAATAAAGAGAAAACCAAACGACTGGAAAATCTAGTAAGTATTGAAAAAGAAAATAAAAGGGCCAACGAAGACATCACAAGCTTGGAGGAAGAACTAAAGAAGAAAATAACTGAGGTGGCACAACAAACGAGAACAGAGCTTCTTGCAAAGTATACTGAAGGACGAAAAGCTATTGAAGGTGTCATTTGTAATGTTGAAGATGCTATCAACAAGGTAAAAACAGACAAAGATAAGTTGAAAAGTGGAAACGATGCACAGCTGTTTGTAAATGTTAAAGGTGGAAATGTGATTATAAAGGATGGACAAACCTTGTTGTCAGCGCTATCAAAGACGGGGAAAAAGAAATGTCTTACGTTTATGCCAAATAAAGACCTTCAACAACTGGCGCAACAACTGAACCTGCTGGGCACAATATACATCAGGGATGAAGAAAGTGGGGAAGGTTTGGCTGAAGTGCGAGAATACACTGCAAAGCTGCAAGGCAAATTTAAAGTGAATGACACTGATTCCTGGGTGACTTCAGTCTGCATATTGGACGATACAACAGTAATGATATTTGATAATACAAACACATATCTGAAGAGACTGAATATGACAGATTTCAATGTTGTTGATCAGATTACAATGGAGGATTCTTCTTGGTCTGTTTGCAGGACAGGATCCCAGGAGGTTGCTGTTGCTCTTTTCTACAAGCAGAACATACAGTTTGTATCGGTAGCTGGAACCATGACACTGACCAGATCGTTCAGTACAGACCATCACTGCTACGGTATGGCTTTCAATGAGATCACCGGAGAATTGTATGTTAGCAATGACGGCAATCAAGTGAAAGTTTATGATAACACAGGAAACGTATTGAAATCATATGTTAATGATGATAAAGGCAAACCACTTTTCTCGCAATCAAATTACATCGCATGGAGTGCCGATCAAAACACATTATTTATAACTGATTGGGATAACGGACTGATAGCCCTGGACAAATTATCTTCTCTACAGTGGGTATTTTCCGACACTGAGCTACGAAATGCATATGGTGTCTGTGTGCTGCCTGGTGATGTTATCTTGGTGACTGGATTAGAATCCCACAATGTCATACAAGTTGACAAACACGGAAAGAAAGTAGGAACACTCATTGGTGCCGGTGACAAACTAAAACATCCTAGAGCTCTTGCTTATCATCATAATACATCCAGACTAATTGTTGGACATAACTCGAATGAAATATATGTGTACACATTATCTTCAAAGTATTTTATAAAACACATCGAATTTCATTCAAACCTGTGAACACTGACCCTCAGTGGTTTGCCTAAAAATCGTCTTTTGTCTCGTAATATTTTCTATAGATCTACAATACGTAGCGGAAATACATCAAAACGTCTGTGTTATGAAGAAAACAGTTATCTTTAAGTTTACTTAGTAAAGTCCAATCTCTATTACATTATGAAATGTATTTTCTCGATATGGGGAAAATGTGTATTTGGTCAGAATTTGGAAACTTTAGTTTTTAATATTAACTTAATCATGTTAATATCAATTTTTTCTCATATTTAATTGAAGACTGTGTTACACATTTTGACACCATAATGTTATTTAACGCTAAATGCATAAGTAATATGGTCTGCTCAATATTCATCACGTTATTTCAAGTATTGACGTCAACTTTCCAAATGTACCCTTTCTCTTGAAGATCCCCATATTAGATTTTGTTTATTAAACACATTAGAAGAACAAGAAAAAGTCGTCGCCCCGCGCCGAAAACCAGGTTTTCATTTAATACTTATACTTTTGTAAAGAAAATATCTGATATGAAGAAACTGAACTTCTATTTTTAGCAACAGTGACCTTGATCTTGATCACAGACTTCTGAGTAGAAATCCGAGTTGCGTCTTGCTATCAGCTACCCAAAGAAAGTTTGGTGTCAATAGATCACAGCTAACCCAAGTAATAAGGAGAAACCTAAATTTCTATTTTAAGCAAAAATAGACCTTTATCACAGACACCTGGGTATCAATCCTAAGTAGTGTCTTGATATAAGCTACCCACAAACCAAGTTTGGTGTCAATAGGCCAAAGAAAACTCAAGCTATTGAGCAGAAACTGAATTTCTATTTTTAGCTACAGTGACCTTGAGCTTTATCACAGGCACCTGGGTAGCAATCTCAAGCTGCATCTTGATATTAGATACCAACACTAAGTTCAGCGTAAATATACCAAAGCAAACTCAAGTTATTGAGGGAAAACTGAATTTCTATTTTTAGCAACAGTGGCCTTGACCTTGATCACAGATACCTGTGGCAATCCCAAACTGTCTTTTGATATCAGCTACTCATATACAAAGCTTGGCATCCAGAGGTAAAAGCAAACTCAAGTTATTGAGGGTAAGCTGAATTTCTATATTTAGCAAGAGACCTTGACCTTTATCACAGACACCTGGGTAGCAATCTCAAACTGCCTGTTGATATAAGCTACCCACAAACCAAGCCAAGCGCCAACAGGCAACTTGGCATCAACAGATAACATTTACAAAACACTTAACAAAAAATCTAAATCAAAAAAGGGGCATAACTTTTGGAAAACACAGTCAGGGGTTATGAAACTTGACCTGATAATAGGTACTGTGATGTGAAACAATTTTGCAAAGTTTCAAAGCTATACCGTGAATGGTAACTGAGAAAAACACTTTCACAAAAACTTAACAAAATTTCTAAGTGAAAAAGGGGCATAACTTTGTCAAAATACAGTCAGGGATTATAAAACTCGTCCTGGTAATTGGTATTGATATGTCAGACACCTATGTTAAGTTTCAAAGTTGTATCTTGAACGGTTACTGAGAAAAACACAACTTTCACAAAAAACTTGACAAAATTTCTAAATGAAAAAGGGGCATAACTTTGTCAAAATACAGTCAGGGATTATGAAACTTGTCCTGATAATTGGTATTGATATGTCAGACAACTATGTTAAGTTTCAAAGTTGTACCTTGAACAGTTACTGAGAAAAAAACTTTCACAAAAACTTGACAAAATGTTGACGCCCGCCCGCCCAACGACATACTCCAATCTAATAACCAGGATGTTTCTAAAGAAAACCTGGTTAAAAATGCATTGGTAATTTAAACTTCACCTGTTTGTAGTAATCAGTTTAAATTACCCCCTTGGTGGTGATATGCTAATTTCAAACCATGAGAAAGTCAGTCATTGTGGGTGGCAGTATAAAGGCGTAGCTGTATTATCCTGTATGGGGGATATGGATGGTACGTCTTGTCTTTTGGCTGGGCGCTGCCGCCGTAGATGTATGGCTCTGGGGTAATAAATACATTGGGTTCTTGATTAATATAAGAAATCATAGTCTCTGCAATAGTCTCTGAAATATATGAAATTATTGTTTCTGTAATATATGAAATTAGTGTCACTGAATTATATGTAATCCTTGTCACTAAATTATATGAACTCATAATCTTTGAATTATATGGATCATATGATATCAAAGCAAAAGGAATTATATAATATCATAGCTTATGAATTAATGAAATTATAGTTTCTGAATTATACGATATCTAGCCTCTGAAATTTATAAAGTTATAGTCTATGAATTATATGATCTTATAGTTTCCTAATTATATAATATCATAGCTTAGAAATTATATGAAATCATTGTCTCTGAATAATATAATATCATAGCCTAGGAAATATATGAAATCAAAGTCTCTGAATTATATTATATAATAGCCTAGGAATTATATGAAATTATAGTCTTGGAAATATATGATATCATAGCCTAGGAATTATATGAAATGTTAGGCTCTGAATTAAACGATATCATAGCCTCTGAAATATATGAAGATATAGTCTATGAATTATATGAAATCTTAATGTCACTAAAGGGACATGACCAGACATGATTACAATTACAAATGTTCTTAATCTTTTTGTTTATATGAGAACCTGTTGGGGCGAATTTGAGGTTGGTGCAACCTAGAATCTGGCTTAAACCCCCTGAGGCAAAAATGGTTTTTTGGTCTTTTTTTTCGTTAATTATTTGTAACGTCACATTTAAACTGATCATTTGATAAATCCACGCTCTCGTTCATGTATACGTTTAGGCTGCGTGGAGACTGTGTTTTCTGAATGTGGCAGTACTGATATGCATATTTCAATGTTTACATTAATTTAAACACGTGACACAAAGAGACGTGCACTGGCATGACTACAGTTACAAGTGTACACGTAAAAATAGATGCAATTTAATTCATCTTACAATAATTTAAGAACGTGGCACAAACTGTGTGTTTCATTACCATGAAATATTTACGAACAACAACATGATTTGTAATTCGAACTTAATATCTGCAATTATAAAACTTGAATTAATCAATTGTATACTAACTGTGCAATATTTATGGGTATGTCACAGGGCTACTTCGTACCATTTGTATAATTTCATTTATGTAGTGTCTCGTATTGTCCACCATAGTTTGCTTACCGTTATTGTCTGTGTCGTGTTTGATTTATTGATATATTTTCCTATAACAGCCTATATACCCATATATGTCATTACCATCAATCATTCATCTTATACTAATTCTAATACCTTCATGCCCGACCTCGTTCAGTTTTTTTAACTTTCCCGCAATTCAATAGCACGCATGCGCACTCTTATTTTGAAAGTCATTGAAGGAAGGTTCACGCCAGACAGACTTGTTTTTAGCTCGACTATTCGAAGAATATGTCGAGCTATTGTACTCACTTGGGCGTCGGCGTCGCCGTCGCCGTCGGCGTCCTGCTTTGGTTAAAGTTTACGTGCAACCTACCTATATCTTAAAAAGTACTATAGCTACAGCTTTTAAACTTGGCACACTTGTTCATCATCATGTCCCGAGTGTGTTTGCCAAGAACCATAACTCTAACTTTCATTTTGATCAAATTATGGCCCTTTTTTGACTTAAAATTTCAGGTTAAAGTTTGCGTGCAAGCTACTGTACAAACTCATAACTTCAATACTACCTACACTACAGCTTTAAAACTTGGCACACTTGTTCATCATCATGTCCCGTGTGTGTATGCCAAGAACCATAACTCTAACTTTCATTTTGATCAAATTATGGCCCTTTTTCGGCTTATAATTTCAGGTTAAAGTTTGCGTGCAAGCTACTGTACAGACTCATAACTTCAATACTACTTATACTACAGCTTTGAAACATTCAACACTTGTTAATCATCATATCCCAAGTGTGTATGCCAAGAACCATAACTCTAACTTTCATTTTTATCAAATTATGCCCCTTTTTCGACTTAGAATTTCAGGTTAAAGTTTGCGTGCAAGCTACTGTACAAATCCATAACTTCCATACTACTCATACTACAGCTTTGAAACTTTCAACACTTCTTCATCATCATAATTTAAGTTTTTCTGCCAAGAACCATACTTCTAATTTTCATTTTGTACAAATTATGGCCCTTTTTCGACTTAGAATTTCGGGTTAAAGTTTGCGTGCAAGCTAGTTACTTTCATACTTCTTTTACTATAGCTTTGAAACTTAAGACACTTGTTTACCATCATGACCCTGACTATTTATTCCAAGATCCATAACTCTTTCTTTCATGATAATCAAATT